>PVKP010038427.1:0-20896 GCA_004027715.1 Plecturocebus donacophilus
GCTGTTTTTTTTTTTGCCTGTTAGTTGACTCTGTTTCTTCATTGTGTCGATGGTCCTTACCGTTTGGTACGTTTTTGCAGTGACTGGTACTGGTTGTTCCTTTTCATGTTTAGTTCTTCTTTCAGGAGCTTTTGTAAAGCAGGCCTTGTGGTGATGAAGTCTCTCAGCAATTGCTTGTCCATAAAGGATTTTATTTCCCCTTCACTTATGAAGCTTAGTTTGGCTGGATGTGAAATTCTGGGTTGAAAGTTTTTTGCTTTAAAGATGTTGAATATTGGCACCCACTCTCTTCTGCCTTAGGGTTTTTGCTGAGAGATCCGCTGTGAGTCTGATTGGCTTCCCTTTATGGGTAGCCCGACCTTTCTCTCTACCTGCCCTTAGCATTTTTTCCTTCATTTGAACCCTGATGAATCTGACAATTATGTGCCTTGGGGTTGCTCTTCTTGAAATATCTTTGTGGTGTTCTCTGTATTTCCTGGACTTGAATGGTGGCCTGGCTTGCTAAGTTGGAGAAGTTCTCCGGGATAATATCCTGAACTGTGTTTTCCAGCTTGGATTCATTCTCTCCGTCACATTCAGGTACACGTATCAAACATAGATTAGGTCTTTTCACATAATCCCATATTTCTTGGAGGCTTTGTTCATTTCTTTTCACTCCTTTTTCTCTAATCTTGCCTTCTCGTTTTTTCATTGAGTTGATCTTCAGTCTCTGATATTCTTTTTTCTGTTTGATTGATTCGGCTATTGAAACTTGTGTATGCTTTGAGAAGTTCTTGTGCTATGTTTTTCAGCTCCATCAGGTCATTTATGTTCCTCTCTAAGCTGGTTATTCTAGTTAGCATTTCATCTAACCTTTTTTCAAGATTCTTAGTTTCTTTGCATTGGGTTAGAACATGTTCCTTTAGCTCATAGAAGTTTGTTATTACCCACTTTCTGAAGTCTGCTTCTGTCAATTTTTCAAACTCATTCTCCATCTAGTTTTGTTCCCTTACTGGTTAGGAGTTATGATCCCTTGGAGGAGGAGAGGCGTTCTGCTTTTTGGTGATTTCATCCTTTTTTCGCTGATTTCTTCCCATCTTTGTGGATTTATCTACTTGTGGTCTTTGAAGTTGGTGACTTTCAGATGGGGGTCTCTGAGTGGACGTCCTTTCTGTTGATGTTGAAACTATTTCTTCCTGTTTTTTAGTTTTACTTACAGCAGTCAGGCCCCTCTGCTGCAGGACTGCCAGAGGGTCCACTCCAGACCGTGCTTGCCTGGGAATCACCCTCAGGGGCTACAGAACAGCAAGGATTGCTGCCTGTTCCTTCCTCTGGTACCTTTGTACTGCCAGATGTCAGCCAGAGCTCTCCTGAATGAGGTGTCTCTTTGACTATACGGGGGTCAGGGAGCCACTTGAGGAGGTAGTCTGTCCACCATTAGAGCTCAAGTGCTGTGCTGGGAGCTCTGTTGCTCCCTTCAGAGCTGCTTGGCAGGGACATTTTAGTCTGCTGCAGGGGAACTCACTCCTTTGTCCAGGTGCTCTGTCCTGGGAAGGTGGAGCTTTATTTATAAGTCCCTGAGGGGCTGCTGCCTTTTTTCAGAGATGCCCTGCCCAGCAAGGAGGAAGTGTATTCACAGTCTGCCTGCAGAGACATTGCTGGGCTGCTGCGGGCTCCTTCTTAGCTGCTGTGTAAATTTCCGTGAGATTTTGTTACACAGGTAAGGTTAAGACTACCTCGGTAATGGCAGATGCCCTTCCCCCAACCTAGCTCAGCCCTCAGGGGTTGAGCTCAAACTGCTGTGCTGGCTGGGAAACTCCCTAGCCAGTGGGTTTCAGTTTGCTGCTCTTTGTGGGGGTGAGACCTGCCAAGCCAGATCACTTGATTCCCTGCCTTCAACCTCCTTTTTTCCTTGGGAGAACGGGTGGCTGTGTCTGGCAGGCTTTCCAGGTGCCAGCTAAAACAGCTGCCCAGAGTTGTGCTGGAAACCTGCAGTGCCGGCTGAAAAGGCCCTCCACATCTGTGCTGGAAACGCGCGCAGCACCTGTTGATACAGCCGCCCAGATTTGTGCTGGAAACCCACGTGCTTGTCTGCCAGTGGGAATCTCCTGGTCTGTAGGTTGTAAAGATTGTAGGAGAAGCGCAGTATCTGAACCAAGTGCCGGAGTGGCTGGAAAAATTCCCAATGGCCTCGGTTGGGTGTGTGTGTCGGAGAATGGGGGTGGGGGGGGGGTCCTCTGGCCCATTGTACCTCCTAGGGGAGGCAGCGCCTCACCCTGCTTCAGTTTGTCCTCCTTGGGCTACACCCACTGTCCAACCAGTCCCATTGAGATGAACCTGGTACCTCAGTTGGAAATGCGAAGATCACTCGCCTTCTGCTTCGCTGTCAATTCACTGTCCTCTGGAGCTGTTCCTATTTGGCCATCTTGGCAGCAGGTCTGAACGTTTTTGAGTCTTTAAAGGAAATTTTTTGTGGTTTTGAACATATTGCTGGAGCTTCATGACTATGTACTTTCAGTAACAGCTTCAGAGAGTCTATATTTTCCCCCAGGATTTTTTTTTTTTTCATATTTTTAAGCATTTTTAAAAAGTGATATGTTGGATCAGATATCTTTTCACAGGATGCATCTTTGCTTTCATTTTTTTGGTCCTGCATTAGTTATTTATTCCTGTGTAATAACTTATCCTAAAATTTGATGGCTTAACCAGTATTTATTATCTCACCCTTTCTTTGGGTCAGGCATGGCTTACTAGGCTCCTCTCCCTCAAGGTTTCTCACAAGGCTGCAGTGACCATATCACTTGGGGGTGTGGTTTCAAGTCACAGCTGGGAAGGGTCAACTTCTTTTTGTTGTTTTTGTTTTGTTTTGAGACAGGGTTTAACCCTGTTGCCCAGGCTAGAGTGGCATCGCTGTGTTGGCCAGGCTGGTCTTGAACTCCAGTCCTTAAGTGATCCACCTGCCTCAGCCTCCCATAGCACTGGGATTACAGGCATGAGCCACCATGCTTGGTCGAGGATCTACCTCTAAGCTCTCTCTTGGTAGGATTTTGCTAAGCTAGTTCTTGGTAGGATTCAGCTCTTTGTGGACTGCGGGCCTCAGTTCTTCACTAGCTGTTGTCTGGATACCTCCCGCAGTTATTTGTCACGTGGCCCTTCTGTATGGCAGCTCACCACATGACAGCTGGTTTCGATGAGAGTGAGCAAGATGGAAGCCAGAGTCCTTTGATACCTAATCTCAGAATTGACATTTCGTTGCTTTTGCTAAATGCTGTTCATTAAAAGTGAGTCAGTAGGTCCAGCCCACATTCAAAGGGAGGGGATTACATAAGGGCATGAATATCAGGAAGTGCGGTTTATTGGGTCCATCTTAGAGGCAGCCTGTCAAATGTTCTGAAAGTTTATACTTGATTTGTGTTTGCTACGTACTTTAATCTCAAAATTTCCTCTTTACACCTCCCTTTCTCCTCTACATGTGAGCATAGAGATACATAAAATAGTACATATACTCTTTTATATGATGGTTCTACTTATTTTCCTATACCTGTAACCAGTTTCCAGTGATACCCTAAGATTCAAACGTGGACATATCTTCTCAGATTTATCAAAAATTGAGCAGAGCACTCAATGAATATTGAAAGAATTAATATATTTGTGAATGAGGAATTTGCAGTTATTTTAAATAGTTATGCCTAGAAAGTTTTACAAAGGAAAGTTTTATCAAAGGGCACGTATGGGAAAGCATTTTTCAGGCAGAGGTAATAACAAGTGCAGTCTCAAGAAGTTATGAAACAGCTTGGTATGTTCTGGAATGGTGAGAAGTTCAGTAGGAATGGGGTGAAGAATCTTTTATGGAGGAGCAGGTTGGGGCTAGATTGTTTTCTGCTAAAGACTTGGGACCTAATTGTGAACTAGTGGAGCACTTTAAGCAGGGGAGAAGGACTTTACTATATTAGTGTTTTATGAAGACAAGCTCTGTAGCTTTGCTGACAAAAGGACTAGCAGGGAGAACCTAAAGACCATCCTGATTATGAATGCTTATGAGGACTGAATTAAGCAATTGACAATAGTTTTGAAGAAGATTGTAGAGCCACTTGGCCTTTTTCTGGAACAGATATGTTGGAGACTGCCAGCTGTCCCCTAATGTATTCTTTCTTTTTTTTCTATATGAAAGGACCCTTTTTCTCACAGAATAGTATTATGTTTACTACTCTCCCTTACGTAACAGCGTAAATAAACTTTGGTCAATGGGATGTGAGCAAAAGGATCTGCAACTTTCCAGATCATGCTCTTAAGAAAGGGAGGTGTACCTTCAGATTGTTCTTTTCCTACTTTGTACTGGCTTGAGTGTAGACCTGGTATTAGGCTGTCTTGGGCTAGATAGGAGGTACAGCCTGAGGATAGTAGACAAGATGGAAGGATCCTGGATCCCTAAGTGCTTTGTAGAGCAGAACCTTCAGCTCCTAGTTTAACCGGAAAGAACCAAACTTAATCTGGGTTATGCCATTATTTTGGGTTTCTTATTACAGAAAGCCAAATCTGATTCCTAAATCATTATAGGTAAGGTAAGATACGGGATTGTGTAAGAATGAAAAAAAACTGAGATGTCTAATTTGGAGAACTGACTGAATTGTGATCTGGTTAATTGGCATAAGGCTTCAGTGGGAAGGTAATATATTTTCCCTTTTGGATATACTAACTTTGAGATGGCTTCTATTATTTTCTGTAATCCTAATTTGTACGGGCCATGAACCCAACTTTGATTTTACAGGATTCATTGCCCACTTTGTTCCATGTGAAGCATCTGTAATCACACTCCTACTAATAACCTCTATCCCCTTAATTTTCTGAACTGTAACAAATTTCTGGCTGTGAGTCTCCTCACTATCTGTATTCCCTGTATCTTCTTTGAAGATAGAACATGTTGTGTAAGAGCTGAGTTTATTGACTCCTTCTGTGCCTTTCTTTCTTCTGTCATTGGAGAGCACCTCTGAATATATTATCTGTCATTACTATGGCAACAAATTACTAGAATTACTTAATAAGTCTGGCTTGTCTCCTAATTTTTCTTGTAGTGTTTTTGACTAACTGTATTTGTTATATTACTGTTTTTGAAAATTTATTTGTAAAGATTTTTGTGACTGAAGGCACTCACATATCTGACTATATGTGTCATATGTTTTCATACATTTTTAGCCTAAAGCACCAAAGGGAAAAAGTGCAGGACGGGAAAAAAAAGTCATCCATCCATATAGTAGAAAAGCAGCTCAAATTACGAGAGAGGCCCACAAACAAGAAAAAAAGGAAAAGTAAGTATCTTTCTATCATGTGTATTACTCATTGGTAGAAAGCCCCTTTATACATTTACCTTTCAAACATCTATTCTGTCACAATATTTCCTCCCTTTCATAAATATTTGTTGAGGGTGTTCTGTATGCAGAGGGTAAAACTGAAGAAGGACTCTATTCTTAGAGCTTACCTAAAACAGATAAGTAATTTAAGTAGCAGTTGGTTATGAGTGTAATACAAAATGTAAAAAGTTATGGGATGGGGAGTGAGGGAGATGTTTTGTAAAACAATGGGATAGTCATGGAAGCCCTCTCTGAAGTTATATTTTAACAGTGTTGAAAAATGTGAGGCAGTGAACTATGCTGATATATATATATATATATATATATATATATATATATATATATGGCATACAGGTTAAAGTGCCCATGAGACATATAAGAGGAGATATGGAATGAGTAGTTAGATTTGTTGAGTCTAGTGTTCAGAGGTTAGGTTAGAGGTGTTGACATCAATTTGGGAGCAATCAGCATTCATATGGGATTTCAAGCTGTGAGACTGGATAAGATCAGTTCACTTACAGAGTAACTGTTGATGGGGAAGAGAAGAGAGCCAAGGACTGAGTCCGGTAGCCCTCTGCATTTAGAGGTTGGGAAGAAGGAGCATTCCACAAGTGAGACTGAGAAGAAGGAGAAAGAAGGCTGTTTTCAAAGATTCCTTAAAATGAAGATCAAATAAAAATCATCATTTTGACTATTTTAGAATAGTTTTGCTATTTTAATGAATGCTATATATATTTGCATACTAGATGATGGAAACCAGTATATTTTTAAATGTTGATTTTTTTTTTTTGCTTCAGCCTTATTTAGTAAAGGTTAGCTGTTTCCCTGTAGTTTGACTAGAATAAAATAATCATGTGTTGTGATAGCAGAGTCAAATTTTCTTTCTTTTCTGGAGAGTGGCTTTTTTTGTTTGTTTTTGTTTGTTTTTTTTTTAACATAAAGGTGTACTATGATGATAGTTTTGCTTTAGAACAGTAATTTTCAAATTTCAGCTATTTGTGCATCACTTTTATGATTTTTGCTTTTTTAACATGATTTATTACTACTATGATTTGTACTTTCTGCTATCATGTATATCAGTATTTTGCAAACTTATGTACATGACATACATCTGTAGAGCTTATTAAAACTGTTTGTTGTTCCAACTGCTAGAATTTTCTGTTCTGAAAATTTGGGTTTCTGGCCTAAGGGTTTCCATTTCCAACAAGTCTCCAGGTAATGCTGGTGCTGTTGCTGCTGGTTTAGGGACCACAGTATGAGAATTGCTGACCTATACAATTATTTATTTTCCTTAAATACTATTTAAAAAGAAGATATTTTATCTCTCTTAAAATCAAGTAGATACTTTTAAAGTCAAGTACATACTATTATCTGCTATAGATGCTGTACCTGCTGTGGAGTCTGAGATACAACTTTTGTATATGCTTGGTGAAAAGATTAAGTACTTGATTCACAATAATTGTGACAGCAAGCCTAGAATGTTTGTATATTGTCAAGTATATTCAGCATGTTGTATATTGATTTACAGAATTAGCATTATAGAAAAATTATGGAAGAATAAAACAGAACAACATGCTAATCTCATATATATGTGTGTGTGTGTGTGTGTGTGTGTTTGTATGTTGTCTTAAGAACATTCTATTTATTGGCCAAGACTTTTCTTTTAGTAATGCAGAGTAGAAAGGTATCACTTAATTTTTCTACTTGGACAATATTCTAAATAGATTGGATTTTTTCCCTTTTAAAAATGTATTTTTAAAAAGTCATTATCTCAGTAGGCATGGCCCTAGAACCAAATATACAAAAATATGTTAGGTAATAGTACCTAACATATTTTATGTTATGAAATCATAGTCTTAGGCCACCATAGATGTCAGTTTTTTGAGTAGCAGTGTCAGTGACCACGAATCATACTTAACTGTAAATGGGAGAGTGGTCACAAAAGGCGTGTTGAAATGCTGTTGATTCCCTGCCCCATTTCCAAAGATGATTGCTGACAAGATACCCAGATGGTTGGGACAACTTTAAGCAAGGTGATAGAAGAAGGTACCAACAGGACTTAACTTGAATTTGGGTACCTGTGGCTTCTTAGAAATGAATAGCAGTCACCAGATGTTTTAGTAACTGTTGCTGCATAAGAAGTTATGCTACAATCTATCAACTTAAAGCAAACACAGTTTCTGGATCAGGTAGGAATCCCAGTGCCACTTAACTGGGTGTTTCTGACTTAGTGTCTTTCACAAGGCTGCAGCTAAGCGGTTTTCTGGGACTGCGTTCATCTCAAAGCTTGCTAGGGAGAAGTTCTGCTTCCAAGCTTCCTTACATGGCTGTTGGCAGACCTCATGTCATGTCATGTCCAGAGCAAAGGCTCTGAGACAGAGAGCAAGAGAGAATGAATAAGTCTTTGTAATCTAATTTTGTAATGACATCTGTCTCTACTGCATTATTTTATTTGTTAGAAGTGTGCCACTAAGTCCAACCATACTCATGGAGGACAAGGACATAAACATTAAGAGGCAAGAGTAATTGGGGACCATCTTAGATCTTGCCACCTTTTGGTAGTATCTGCCTACTAAAGAAAATTGGTTTCCTAAGAAACAGTGGTAACCAGGCAGACTGGAGTATGTAGTCTTAATATGTTTCCATGGAATCCAGGATTCTTTGTACTGCTTCCTAGGTTTTCTTTTTCAGAAGAAGGACAGATAGGAGGAAGGTCAGGAAGGGTATCTATTAGGGAGGGCACTGTGCCTTTTGATGAGTGGTAGATGCAAAAGTTTAGTGATATCTTCAGTTTACTTAAAAATTCAGTAGAAGGCCGGATGCGGTGGCTCATACCTGTAATCTCAGCACTTTGGGAGGCTGAGGCTGGTTGATTACCTGAGGTTAGGAGTTCGAGACCAGCCTGGCCAACATGGTGAAATCCCATCTCTACTAAAAATACAAAAATTAGCTGGGCATGATGGTGGGTACCTGTAATCCCACTGCTTGGGAGGCTGAGGCAGGAGAATCGCTTGAACCAAGGAGGCAGAGGTTGCAGTGAGCCGAGATCATGCCACTGCACTCCAGCCTGGGCGACAGAGCGAGACTCTGTCTCAAAAAGAAAAAAAAAATTCTGTAGGAGTGGTTAACAATGCTAAAATTAAAGTTCAAACATATTCTTTATCTTCAACTTTTGAAAAGCTCTGATTTAGACTATATGACAGAAACTAGGATGATTTGAAGACTAGCACATTCTGAACAATGAACAATTTACGAGCAGCAAGTGGCTGTTTTATATGATCTGATTTTTGCTTTATGATTTCTCAGCATAGCAACATTTTGGCTAATAATTCTAGATAGCAAATGAAAATGATTCCAACTGGAAAATTAACAAAGGAAACTAAGCTGGATGGGTAAGAATCGCAGAAACAACTGCCTTTGAGAATTAATCTTATTGATACACTTCACTTAATTGATTCTCTTTAAAAATCATGCTTACACATTGTCTATCTTAAGAATTAATCTCTCTGCTTTTCTTCATTCCACCGATAACCACTGTAAGTTCAGGTTCTCATCGTGTCCATTTGGAATTATTGCAGCTTGACTTCTAACTAGATTCTTCCCTCCAGGCTTATTTAAAAGAAACAAATTCCTCTCAGAGCCATTCTCCAACTTTTTATGAAGTGTTCTTTGTTTTTTAAAATCAACTTTGAGGTTTAATTAACATATACTAAAATGAACACATTTTAAGTGTAGTTTTTGACAATTGTATGCATTGGTGTAGCAACCTTGATCAGTATGTAGTACAATTTCATCTTCCTAGAAAATTCCCTGTGCACCTTCCCAATCAGTCCTCACCCTCTACCGCTCGCCTCAGGCAGCCACTAATTTGCTCTTTATTTTGATAGGTGAGATTTATGTTTCTAATGCTTACTATAAATGGAATCATACTGTATGTGATCTTTTGTGCCAGCATCTTTCACGTAGCGCAATGTTTGTGAGACTCATCCATGTCATTTTATGTATTAGTTGTTCTTTCCTTATATTGGGAATATTATTCCATCCTCAGGCAATTTATTTATATCCATTCATTGGATATGCAACTTGCTTATCCATTCACTGTCTGTGTTCATTTGGAAATAATTTTAGTTTTCAGCTATTATCAGGGATCTGCAAGCTAAGGCATTAGCCACCTGTTATTATGAAAAGTTTTTATGGAAAACATCAATGCTGGCTTTTGTGTTTTCTGTGGTTGCGTTCATGCTGCAATGGCAGAGTTGAGTAATTATGACAGGTACATGGCCCCCAAAGTCTAAAATGTGACCACTTGACCATTTAAGAAAATATTTGTCAACCTCTATTAGGAATAAAGTTGCCATGAGCACTCATGTACAGGTGTTTGTGTGGACATATGTTTTCATTTTTCTTTTAGTTCCTAGAACTATGATTGTTTGGTAGATGTTTGAGTTTATAAGAAATTCAGTTTATAAGACTTGCTGGGTCAACATACTTAAGATGTTTGCTTAAGTTTTTAAGAAATTGGGTTTATAAGAATTGCTGGATCATATGTTTAAGTATATACGAAATTACCTTTTTTTTTTTTTTGAGACGGAGTCGTACTCTGTCACCCAGGCTGGAGTGCAATGGCGTGATCACGGCTCACTGCAACCTCTGCCTCCCAGGTTCAAGCGATTCTCTTGCCTCAGCCTCCTGAGGAGCTGGGATTACAGGCACGTGCCACTGCAAAATTACCTTTTTGAAAGTATAGTACCATTTTATATTTTCACTGCCAGTGTATGAGAGTCTATTTACTGTATATCCTCTTGAACACGTTATATTGTCGGAGATTTTTTTTTCTTTCTTTAATTTTAGCCAATCTAGTAGGTATGTAGCAGTATTCAGTGTAGTTTTTATTTTTCATTTCTTGATGACTAATGATATTGGGCATCTTTTTATGTTCGTTTTGGTCATTTGTGTTTTCTTGATGGAGAAACTGTCCAAATCTTTTGCCTTTTTGGTACTTTGTTGTTTATCTGTTGTTAAGTAGTAAGGGTTGTTTGTATATTCTAGATACAAGTCCTTTGTTATTTGTGTTAAGAATATTTTCTCCTATAACTGGTATGGTGGCTCATCCTTGTAATCCCAGTGCTTTCGGAGGCTGAGATTAGAAGATTGCTTGAGGCCAGGAGTTTGAGACCAGCCTGAGTAACACAGTGAGACTCTGTCTCTACAAAAATAAAACTAAAAAAAAAAAAATTAGCTACACATAGTGGACAATATTCCTAGCAGGCAGGATGATTGCTTGAGCCTGGGAGTTTGAGGCTGCAGTGGGCAACGATAGCATCACTGCACTCCTGCCTGAGCTAGAGTAAGGCCCTGTCTCTAAAAATAATAGTAACAAAAAGATTCCATTTTATTTATCCAGTTCTCTAGTTGTGTAAAATGGGAAGGTAAATCTGGTTTGCTTATTTCTTTGTGGATAAAACCTTTATATACTTCCCGCTTTATAAAAAGGCTTCTCCTATGGCTAAGATTTTTCTTTTCCTATAATTGTAGTCCCTTTTTTTTTAATCCTGAATAACTTCTCTGCATGTTCAGGTCTTAGCTTAAAGTTTACTTCTCTGGAAAACCTTCCAAAATCCTAAAACTTATAGTAGGTGCTTTTTAAATATGTTTTTGTGGCTCTGTGTGCTTCTCTGTGTTTTTATTAATCTTAGATTTTAATGTTTATTAAGGCAGGGACAGTGGAATTTTTTTGTTCATTGCTGTATCTCTTGGGGCTATCAGAAAATGAAGTCTGGCAAAAACTTGGTATCCAGTCTCCTGAATGAATAAGTGTTTAGAATATCAGTAAATAGGAGGCATGTATTACCTGTACACTTGCTGAGAATAAATGAAATTTTTGTTTGTTATAATTCTTTTCAAGTTCATGGAAAGTAATCATTCTGTTTTGTTCTTTTTGAAGTTTAAAAGATTAGTAGTGCATTTTGGTCTTGGTGGCAGCCCTCAGTCTTCCAAAGGTTTGCATTACTCTTGTGCACAAGTAATCTGCATATTACAAAACCCTTCTGAACACTCATAATTCAATCAAGCTTTCGGTGTTTTTAAAACTGGTTTGTTCGACGGCCTTCCTTTAGACATTGAGGAGCTTAAAAAAAGTTTCTAATAAAATTTTGTTCTAGTGATTTAAAAGAGAAGCATGGTATTTAATGTTTCTGTTAACAAAATGATTTTCAAATTTGTAAAAGAATGATCATTTAATCAGAGTTCTTCAGCCAGTTTTCCTTTTGTTATTATTGTCAGAGTTTTAAAACTTGCTTTAGAAATTTTCTAATACATATCTATATATACCTTTCTTTCAAAGACTGAAGAATGAAAAGGCCTTGCGTCTCAACCTTACTGGTAAGTGGGTTTACTTGTTTGAAATTCTGGCTAGAGTATAGGGAATTTCTGCCCTATACCTATTTTTTCTTTTTACTCTTTTAGTGAAATACTATTTTTATCAAAGTGAATTTGATCAGACTTGACCTAAACGAAGCAAATCAATCATTAAACTTTTGGAATAGTGTTAAGGATTTCTAGCTAAGTTTTCCAGAAACCATTAGTTTATATTTATCTATCTATCCACCTGTCTACACATATATACATATCCATCTATTCGTCTATCTGAAGTTTAACTCTACCTCCCTAACCATTAGAATTATGAAGGATTATGGCCTAGGTAGAAACAATAATTCATATTTATTTAATGGTGTGGACATACACATCTTCAGTTTGTATCAGTATCATGTCGCTTTTTTTGGTCAGAGTTATTGCTAATAATTTTTTATTGACAAGTCTGAGATTTAAATACTGTTAGGCTCTTTTATTAAAATTAAAGGTATTTGAACCCTCATCTATAATGCTTCCTCAGGTAATAGAATAGTATTTTTAAATGGGGTATCAGTATACTGGGCAGGGTGATTTTTTTTGATCTGCAATCTTGAGAACTCTAACTGAAAGTGACCCCAATGGTCAGGTTTTCTCATAAGGATGAATTTTGTTGGCTCTTTGTTAATATATCTATTACTCTATACAGTACCTGGCAGCTCTTGTATGCTTAATGTATTTGCTAGCTTTGGGGCCCTGGACAAGTTATTTAACCTCTCTCATCTACAAATGGGGGTAATTAATTCTCATGGGATTATAAAACTATTTACATAGTGCCTGCAGCTTATTAAATACTCAGCAGATATCATTTTCATCATTAATGGAGTTTTTATTTTATTATTTTTGACAAGCTGTCCTTTACTTTTAAATACTTAGAAATTCATGCCCAATTAAAGGATTATTTTCCTTTTTTGCGTCCATATTGGATAAGAAATATACACAGAAGAGCATCCCTCCCACTCCTCTCTCTTCTCTAAATTAAAATCTGACAACAGTTTAATTTGTGACAGACTGGTTTGATTAGCTGTGAGCCCACACAAGGCTTTATGTTTAACATTGACAAATTTTTGTTCTCTTTTAAGCATGTTAATGTTGAGAATTATAATGAATATTTCCTTGCTTAAATGATGACTTGTGTGGTAAACTGTCTTGGTACTTGTTTATAGGTGAAAAACTGCAGTGGTTTCAAAATCATCTTGATCCCCAGAAAAAGGGATATTCAAAGAAAGATGCTTGTGAACTAATCGAAAGGTAAACACTGGGCACATATGAGCAAAGGGTCAGAAAAGGGAATTCTTCAGTGGGGTTCTTTAAAACACAGAGCTCTGTTCTGGATTTGTAGAAGAGCAAATGGGCTTTGTTATCAGGAAGACTTTGGATTCATATCCTGGCTTAGTCACTATAGGAGGTTTGTAACTACCGCTCTGAGACAGAGTGGTAGTTAGACCACTTTCTTGGGATCACGACAGGCTTCCTGGAGAAGTGTCATCTAAACTGGCAGCTGAAAGGTAGGGGTTAGCAGATCAAGGCAAGGTAGTCTGAAGAATCCCTAGCCAGAAAGAAGAATATTTAAGGTGGCCAGAAGTGAGAATGAAGATAACATATTTAGTGATCTGCCAGACATTTAATATGACTAAAATAAGTTCAAGGAGGGAAGCGTGGCAGGTACAATAAATGATAAGTAGCTCATGAAAAACCTCAGATGTCAGTCTGAAAGTTTGGACCTTATCCAAGGACATTAGGAGCCATAGGAGGCTTTTATAGCAAGCACCTGAAATGATCATACTTAACATTAGAAAGGACACAGTGAGAATGAAGAAAACAGACTGAGGTTCATGACTCTGGCCAAGAAACCATTGAAAGCTTGGTATAGCAATCCAGGCAAGAAATGATGATAGCCTTTGCATGGCTTATAGCATGATGAAAAGAAAAGTGAAAGATTCCAAAGATGTTAAGAGGGTAGAAGTCTCAGTGTTTAGTGAAAACTTAGTGTTATTCTCCCTTAGAATAACAGGTAGAGCAGTCAATGAGGCCACCAGATTCTTTGTCTGGACAACTATTTCCTGAGTTAGGAAACCCAAGAGATGGAGGGGGTTGGTGGGGGGGTAGGTGGGGACAGGGTGATGACAAGTTCAGTTTTGATGTGCTAATGGTGAAGTCACTAGGGGACATCCAGATGGAGATGGTGGTTGAATGTGAGGGTCTGCAGTTCGATAGTACACTGTGATTTGGTCACTGAAATTAAGGAAATGGTCGTGTTATCCAGGGAATGGGTAAAAGAGGTTTGGTGACCTGAGGAATCCAGAGGAGCATGAATATTTAAAGGACACACGAAGGCTGGATACTAAGTTTTCCATTAAGTAATAAAAGCCAAATACATAGACTTTGTATGTAACACCAATCATATTCTTATTTTTCAGGTACTTAAATCGATTCAGCAGTGAGCTGGAGCAGATCGAGTTACATAACAGTATCAAGGACAGGCAGGGGAGGCGGCACTGTTCCCGGGAGACTGTCATCAAGCAGACGATGGAGCGGGAGCGACAGCAGTATGAAGGATATGGCCTTGGTGTGTTCATTGATTTTTTTATTTTCCTTTTATATTACAGAGCAGTGTCAATTTGTGATTGATTTCAAAGGTTTTATTTTATATATTGTTTATTTCATTTGATTTTCTTCCTTTGGTATCCTTTTCTTTGTGCATATTTAGAATAATTTTGGATTCCTTTTTTTCCCTCTACAATAAAACTATTAATTTTGTGAGAGTGACATTGTATCTTTTCACTGTGATAGTGATACTGATTACTCTCGTATTCATCTTGTCAACCCTAACTTGTCCCCAGAACTCCAGATTTTCAGTATCACACCTGGGTTTCTCAAACTCTTTATTTGCATATCTTTTGGGCATCTCAGACTTGACATGTCATAAAACAAAGGTCAGCTTTTCTCCTAAAACGTGCTCCTCCCATGGGTTTCTTACTCCAGTCAGTGGCATCACCACTTGCTATGTTGCTCAGATCAGAAACCCTAGAATCGCTTTCACAGTCTACATGCAACCTGTCAGCAGAGTGTTTAGAATCTGGTAACTTTGACAGCTACCACTACCACTTCCCACCTCCCTGGTTCAAGCCACTGTCATCTCACCACTACCGTGGTAAGAGCCTCTCAGTTGCTCTCTGTGACTCCATTTTTTCCCGCTAAAGTCTGTTGAACATGTAGCAGCCAGATTAGTTGTTAGTATTTATCAGAGCACATCCAAAGTAAATCATTTGCTGGTGATACAGCAAGAACTAAAACTCAGATCTGCTATCCTGCAGTGCTTTTCCCAGAATCAAGGGATGGATCTGGTGAACAGACTCTGATGAGTTTACAAGTGTCAATTTTCTTGTGGGGAGATTGTCACCAAATTCCATTTTGATAAGACTAGATATGACCATCCCCTCTCCCCTCCTCATGTGGTGTAAATATTTCTAATTCAATAAGATTCATTTAAAAAACATTTTGTGCTTATTTATACCTCTTAACACCTAGCCTCTCATATTGTTATTCTCTGAAACTATTGTAAAAGTCAATATAGTCTGGGCACAGTGGTTTACGCATGTAATCCCAATACTTTGGGAGGCCAAGGCAGGCAGATTACCTGAGGTCGGGAGTTCGGGGCCAGCCTCACCAACATGGAGAAACCTTGTCTCTACTAAAAATGCAAAATTAGCCAGGCATGGTGTAATCCCAGCTACTTGGGAGGTTAAGGGAGGAGAATTACTTGAACTCAGGAGGTAGAGGTTGCAGTGAGCCGAGATCATGCCATTGCACCCCAGCCTGGGCAACAAGAGTGAAACTTCATCTCAAAAAAAAAGAAAGTCAATATCTAGTTGTAACAAACATGCTTATTTTATCTTCTTTATTACTTAATAGTAAATTTCATTTAACATTGTATTGAATTGGCTAAATTTTTGGCAATAATCTTCCAATTTTTTGTTCATGCCTCTTGTATTTCACCAATTTAAGTGTGATCATGCATGTTGGTTTATGATGAACTTTTGAAACATGCTAAGAAACTACCATATACCTGTTTTTAATTAGAAATGGGTTTAAGTTTTATTGAACTTCTTTAAGCAGATTTTTTTAAAATTTAAAATTAAAAGTCTTTTTTTCACATTTAGAAAAATGTGATTTTTAAAAAACCTTAATTTTTGCGTTCCTGAGATAAACTCTACCCTGTGAAGGTAGATTATTACATGTTTGAAAACGTACTTTTCACCAAGTAAAAATGTGTAACCTGGCATGTTATCTTAGCGGATTGATAGTTATACTTTGCCAGGTACCTTTTATTGTTAAGAAGGAAAGGGTTTATTTTGTTAATAGTTTTGTTTTATTTCATGGATTCTATGCTAGAATTGATCATTTAATAGCATTTTTATTAAGTCAAACTTTTCATGTTAATTATAGCAATACTTTGACATTTTGTTTTCTTTTGAATATTTTTGCTGAAAATTATTTGTTGTATACAAAATAATAAAAGAGGGAACTGTAAAATTGGTCATTTAGAAAACTTTGCCTAATAGAGATAAATTATTCTCTTTTCCAGAGATTCCAGACATTCTAAATGCGAGTAATCTGAAAACATTTAGGTGAGTCTGTCTTGTGTTGTTCCCTTGAAGCTGTTGTAAAGTGCATGACAAGTGAACTTTCTTCCCCTTTGAGCCTAGACGGTGGAACTAAAAGAAAATCAGGGGTTTCTTTTAACCTTTTCTTTTTTTTATCAGACCAAGTAAGAATTTTCTGAAGTTGTGCTTGTAAATACTTGATATGCACTGACAGGATAGTGACCTGGTGTGATTGTTGTTTTTCAGAATGGTTTAAGATACATTATTATTATAGTACCTCAAAGTATGTGATCTCACGGTTCCTCCCTTAGTTCTTATTTTTTTAAAAAAAGAAATAACAGCAACAGATGTGATGGCTCAGAGTCACATCCCTAGGCTATTCTGTAGCAGTCTCTTTCGCAGTGAAGATGATTATAGGAATGATTCCAGGGAATAGGTGAAGTCATCAAGACCCACTTTGTCCGGTGGTCTCTAGTGGTACTCTTTTGTAAACTGGGAAACTTCTGAGTAGGATTTCAATTTTTTAGGTTTTTTTTCTTTTTTCAACTTTTATTTTAAATTCAGGGGTACATGTGCAGGTTTGTTATGAAGGTATAGTGCGTAATGTTAAGGATTGGAGTAAGAATGGATCCATTACTCAGGTAGTGAGCATAGCACCCAGTAGGTGGTTTTTCTTACCTCTACCCCTCTTCTTCCTGTCTTGTATTTTCCAGTGTCTGTTGCTCCCATTTTTATGACTTTGTATACCTAATGTTTAGCTCCTACTTCTAAATGAGAACACGTAGTATTTGCTTTTGTGTTTCTGTGTTCTTACTTAGTTCACTTAGGATAATCTATAAAACTCCTAGAAGAAAACCTAGAGAAAACCCTTGTTGATACCAGCCTTGGCAAAGAATTTATGGCTAAGCCTTCAAGCAATTGCAATAGAAACAAAGATGGACAAATGGGACCTAATTTCTGCACAGCAGGAGAAACTGTCAAGGGAGTAATCAGACAGCTTATAGAATGAGAGAAAATATTCTCAAACTCTTTGCATTCAGCAAAGGCCTAATATCCAGAATCTATAAGAAACAAATGAATCAGCAAGCAGTGTTTTAGTTTTTAAACATAGGTTCTGTTTTATTAAGCACTTTGGTCTTAACTAGACCATGTTGATGACTCGTATATTTAATGTTAATTGAAATTAGATAAATTTAAATCCAATCATCTTCTATACTTTTGAATTCATGGAAACTAAATTAGCTTTAATTGAATTAATTCATCTATCATGTTTAAGATGCAGTTTGCTTTTGAGCTTATGTATAGCATGTATTTATAATTTAAATTTATGGAGCTTAAGATTCTTTTTATACCTTATTTTTTATTTTATTTTATTTTTTGCCTGCAATCTTAAATATATAAATCTGCTCTTTATTTCTAAAACAATATACCTTCTACTTCCCCCAAACAAAGCCAGAAACAAGAAAAGAGGAGTATAGCCTTCTGGTTAGAGTTCAGTTCCCAAAACAATATCCATATTACTTCTAAAGTAATTAATTATCACAGAAAATACCGAGCTTGGAAAACTGAATATTTTCCGTTATAAGAATAACAGTTGGTTTGATTACTGAAACTTAACTGGGATGTATTTCTGTGTGTGAAAATGAAAACCTCTTCTGACTATATTTTGGAGATTGGTAAGGTATGATAACAATATCTACTTTTGATTTTGATTCTTGATCTGGGTAGCCTGAGAGAAGAAGATACTCAGGTTAGGGAGGATGAAAGAATAGAACAGCTTTCTTGTAATTTATGCTTAATATTTTCCTTTAGTGCTTTTGAAGTTTTGAATTTGTAGGATCCTCTGAGTTTCAAAAATTTGCTACCTCCTGTTTTTTCACTTCAACACTCTGTACTCTTTTTTTTTTTTTTCCTTTTGTCTAGGGAATGGGACTTTGATCTGAAGAAATTACCAAACATTAAAATGAGAAAAATTTGTGCTAATGATGCAATTCCCAAGAAGTGTAAGAGGAAAACTATTGTAACTGTAGACCAAAATTTAGGAGGATTGGAACTACATGATGAATCAAGTGACTCAGATGAGGAAATGACTGCAGTGGCCTAATTGTCTGCACTTGAAATTGAAAATAAATAACTTGAGAGTTTCAAATTGTATTCATTGGTTATGGTACATAATTGTCAATATACAAGAATTTGACATTGACATTCTCTTATATGATGAAAGTTTCATTTGCAGTTTCAAAAATGGTGTTAGGATATTTATTTTAAAATGAACATTGCTTTTCTTTTATATTAAGTTGCTAAAATAGATAGACATGATCTGCAAAAAGTTGTTTAATCTTTTTCATCTTAATTTTGGGCTGGGAGGAAGCAATATAACTCTCTCCCAGCCTGACATGTTTTGGACAAAAAATGTTTTGTTTTTGTTGCGTATTTATGATTACCTTATTTCACATCTTGTGAAATGGACGGTAACCTTCTCTCTCGCTTTTGGCTCATAGTTAAGTCTTAAAATGGTTGTAAAAACTGATTTATATTTACATGAACGAGAATAAGAACTGCTTTATCTGAACTGACACTTAAATGCCCCTGCTGTTAGATGAATAACTTGTGAAAAATGATGGATTGTCCTCCTTCTTAAATATTTGTTTCTAGTTTCCCCTGTGTTGCCAAAGCAAAGTTTACACTAATAACCTACACTTCTGGGAAACTAGATTAGATCAGTATTTATTGAATGAATGCATTTACCATTTAGGACCATAATAATTATGTCACTCCTAGTTAGATCAAAGTAGTCTCAGAGATAACTTGTATTTAGAGTGATGCTTAAGATGTCCTTAATCTTTACCTGTTGAACATTTTTACATGGGGTGATAAGTTGTGCTCCCTTCTTTTAGACCACTTTTAAGTCAGTGGCACATTTTTGTAAGACAATGTCTATAGTTCACGGCCATGAAACAAAGTAAAAGTAACTTATTTTTGTAAACTAGGGGCTAGCAAAAAGGCCAGAAAGTAAATATTTAATTTATTAGACAGTATAGGCCAAATGTGGTTTCTGTTGCATATTCCTGTACATATGTGTGTTCTTTGCCGCCCTTTAAAAATATAACAACCTCTTGGGCACGGTGGCTCATGCCTGTAATCCCCAACACTTTGGGAGGCCGAGGTGGGTGGATCACTTGAGGTCAGGAATTTGAGACCAGCCTGGCCAACATGGTGAAACCCCATCTCTAGTAAAAGTACAAAAATTTTCCTGGTGTGGTGACGTGCGCCTGTAGTCCCAGCTACTCCGGAGGTTGAAGCAGGAGAATTGCTTGAACCCAGGAGTCAGAGGTGCGGTGAACTGAGACTGTGCCACCATTGTGCCACTACACTCCAGCCTGGGTAGCAGAGCGAGATACTATCTCAAAAAATAAAACAATAATATAAAAACCATTCTTAGTTAATGGCTATACAAAATAGGTTGGGGAATTGATTTGCTTGTCATAATTGGCTGATCCCTTGTCTAAATGAATGAGCTGAACTTCCATGGACATAAGTTAATGATACATTTCCAAGTTCAGAGCAGCTAACACATATCTGTGGTCTTTTCCCCCAATATCCTAGTTGCTTCCTTGCTGTAATTACTGACAGAAGTGTTCCTTGAGGACCTTGCTTACTTCAAGTAGAAGCTTTTTCTATTCTTATTTTCCATGTGCTTTAGGAGCAGGAGATTAGGTAGGGGTCCTGTTTGCTCTACTGTCATTTCAGAATAATAATAAAGACCCCCTTGGATCTTTGAAGTCCTATTCTTGCCTCCTTTCCTTATCTTCTCTCCCAGAAGAACCTTCTGCTCATTCATAGGCTAGCTGGTGGCCTAGTTTTCTTCTACCCTGTAGCAATCACTTCAGTGATTTCTTGTGGATAACAAATAGTGGCTAGCACTATAACAACACTATGTTTTAAGTTTTCCAGTCTTTTTCTCTATCCTACCAGTGGCCTCAGTGGTCGCACCTGGATCCTTATCAGCACCTCCACTCTGTAGACCTGATTTTGAATATTCCACTCTCTGTTCACTGTCACCGCCCCTCTTCATTGCTGAAGTTCTGCACCTTGACCTCACTCTCGTTATGCATCATCTGTCTTGTTCAGCTCAGCTTAAAGTTCATTTTTGCTTCCTTGCATATACCCTCAATTCCTCTGCCCCTGATTCTGTATTCCTCTTTCAGAACCCAAACCAAGTAATGGCTATGTTTCCTTCGTGCCTGTTTTCAAGCAGCTCAACATCGCTTAAGAATTATCGAACAGACCATTCTCATACTGATGTTTGCAAATCTCAGATGGATTCTCAGTACTGCTTAGTGATATTTACTGTGTGCCCCTAAGTTCATTTTTAACTTTGAGATAATTATTTTACTCCTTTTTTTTTTTTTTCAAAAGGAGAGAGAGGGGAAGTTATTTTTATTTTTTTTTAAGACAAAGAAAGAAGTAGAATAAAAGAGAAAAAAGGAATAAAGAGAAAGAGGGAGAGAGAACGAGAATCTTGCTCTATTGCTCAGGATTTCATTTAAATCT
>PVKP010038428.1:0-20895 GCA_004027715.1 Plecturocebus donacophilus
CATCCCCCCATCACCTATATCTGGTATTTCTCCCCACTCCCTGCTGTTCCTCCCCTAGCCGCCCCACAGCTGACCACAGTGTGTAATGTTCCCCTCCCTGTTTCCATGTTTTATCATTGTTTGACACCCACCTATGAGTGAGAACATGCAGTGTTTGGTTTTCTGTTCTTGTGTCAGTTTGCTGAGAATGATGGTTTCCGGATTCATCCATGTCCCTACAAAGGACACAAACTCATCCTTTTTATGGCTGCATAGTATTCCATGTTGTATATGTGCCACATTTTCCCTGTCCAGTCTATCACCGATGGGCATTTGTGTTGGTTCCAGGTCTTTGCTATTGTACACAGGGCTGCAATAAACATAGGTGTGGATGTGTCTTTATAATAGAACAATTATAATCCTTTGGATATATACCCAGTAATGAGATTGCTGGGTCAAATGGAGTTTCTATTTCTAGGTCCTTGAGGAATCACCACACTATCTTCCACAACGGTTGAACTAATTTACACTCCAACCAACAGTGTAAAAGTGTTCCTATTTTTCCACATTCTCTCCAGCATCTGTTGTCTCCAGATTTTTTACTGATTGCCATTCTAACTGGCATGAGATGGTATCTCAATGTGATTTTGATTTGTATTTCTCTAATAACCAGTGATGATCAGCATGTTTTCAAATGTTTGTTGGCCTCATATATGTCTTCTTTTGAAAAGGGTCTGTTCATATCCTTTGCCCACTTTTTCATGGAGTTGTTTGTTTTTTCTTGTAAATTTGTTTAAGTTCTTTGTAGATTCTGGTTATTAGTCCTTTGTCAGATGGGTAGATTGCAAAAATTTTTTCCCATTCTGTTGGTTGCCAGTGGTTCACTCTATTGATAGTTTATTTTCCTGTGCAGAAGCTCTTAAGTTTAATTAGATCCCATTTGTCTATTTTGGCTTTTGTTGCCATTGATTTTGGCATTTTAGTCATGACATCCTTGCCCATACCTATGTCCTGAATGGTATTGCATAGGTTTTCTTCTAGGGTTTTTTATGGTGTTAGGTCTTATGTTTAAATATTTAAATCACCTTGAGTTAACTTTTGTATAAGGTGTAAGGAAGGGATCCAGTTTCAGCTTTCTTCATGTTGCTAGCCAATTTTCTCAACATCATTTATTAAATAGGGAATCCTTTCCCCATTGCTTGTTTTTGTCAGGTTTGTCAAAGATCAGATGGTTGTAGAAGTGTGACATTACTTCTGAGGCCTCTGTTCTGTTTCATTGGTCTATGTCTCTGTTTTGGTACCAGTACCATGCTGTTTTGATTACTGTAGGCTTGTAGTATACTTTAAAGTCAGGTAGCATGATGCCTCCAGCTTTGTTTTCTTTTTGCTTAGGATTGTCTTTGCTATGCAGGCTGTTTTTTGGTTCCATATGAAATTTAAGGTGATTTTTTTTCCAATTCTGTGAAGAAAGTCAATGGCAGTTTGATGGGGATAGCATTGAATCTATAAGTTATTTTAGGCAGTATAGCAATTTTCAGGATGTTATTACTTCCTAACAATGAACATGGAATGTTTTTCCATCTGTTTGTGTCTACTCTTACTTTCTTGAGCAGTGGTGTGTAGTTCTCCTTGAAGAGGTCCTTCACATCTCTTGTTAGTTCTATTCCTAGGTACTTTATTCTCTTTGTAACAATTGTGAATGGAAGTTCACTCATGATTTGGCTTTCTGTTTCTCTATTATTGATGCATGGGAATGCTTGTTATTTTTGCATATTGCCTTTGTAGTCTGAGACTTTGCTGAAGTTGCTTATCAGCATACAGAAATTTTAGGCTGAGACAATGGGGTCTTCTAAATATACAAGGATGTTGTCTGCAAATAGAGACAATTTGACTTCCTCTTTTCCTAACTGAATACCTTTTATTTCTTTTTCTTGCCTGATTGACCTAGCCATAACTTCCAATACTATGTTGAATAGGAGTGGGGAGAGAAGGCATCCTTGTCTTGTGCCAAAGGATATGAAAAAACACTTCTCAAAATAAGACATTTATGCAGCCAACAAAAATATGAAAAAAAAGCTCATCATCACTGCTCATTAAAGAAATGCAAATCAAAACCACATTGAGATACCATCTCATGCCAGTTAGAATGGCAATCATTAAAAAATCAAGAGACAATGGATGCTCGAGAGGAGGTGGAAAAATAGGAATGCTTTTACAGTGTTGGTGGAAGTGTAAATTAGTTGAAGCATTGTGGAAGAGAGTATGACAATTCCTCAAGGATCTATAAGTAGAAAGACATTTTGACCCAGCAATCCCATTACTGGATATCTACCCAAAGGATTATAAATTGTTCTATCATAAAGACACATGCACACGTATGTTCATTGTGGCACTGTTTACAATAGCAAAGACCTGGAACCAACCCAAATGCCCATCAATGATAGACTGGATAAAGAAAATGTGGCACATGTACACTATGAAATACTATGCAGCCATAAAAAAGGATGAGTTCATGTCCTTTGCAGGGACATGGACGAATCTGCAAACCATCATTCTCAGCAAACTGACACAAGAACAGAAAACCAAACATTGCATGTTTTCACTTATAAGTGGATGTTGAACAATAAGAACACATGGACACAGGGAGAGGAACTTCACACATTGGGGCCTGTCATGGGGTGAGGAGCTAAGGGAGGGACATAAAGGGGTTAGTGGGGGTAGGATTGGGATAGCATTAGGTGAAATACCTAATGTAGATGATGGGACGATGGATGCAGCAAACCACCATGGCACCTGCATACATATGTAACAAACCTGCAGGTTTCGCACATGTACCCCAGAACTTAAAGTATAATAATAATAAATTTTTAAAAAGAACATGTCTCATCAATTATGTGTTGAGTGCACAAACAAATAAATGAATGTCAAGGAATAATGCAGTGTTGGATGGTGTAGACCCTGTGCTGGTGTTTGATGTAGTAAACAGATTATTCACCAGGGATTGAGAACCAGATGAGCCATTATTTAAAATTCACAAGGCACTTCAAGATCATAGTGATTCTGGGTTGAGTCTGGGACTCTAGGTCTGAGAGTATCTTTTTAAGTTATGACTGAAAGATTCTCATCTGGGATTTTGGTAAGACTCCTATGTTGTATCCTGAAAATTCCAAAGCCTTCAACGAGGCAATGAAAGTGCATGAGAGGGTTGGTACTATGGGAGAAGCAATGGGCTTTACTGATGTTTTGTTGTGACAGAAACAAGTCTTGGACAGAAGGAGGGAAGCATCCCATGCCCATTTCTTGCTATTTGAAGTAGTTTTATGATCAGGCTTCGGAGTTCCACAGGACAAGAGGCCAGAGGAATTTTATCCACTAAAATAATGGTTACTTTGGAAGCTCACTTTGGGGTCCAAATTTCATAAGAGCTTAGAGAGTTGAGGCAAATAGACTCCTACCATTCACATCTCAATTCATATTTTTAATTTGTAACTCTTTGAAACTGCTTTCTCCTATCACCAATATAATTTTTAATTGAGTCAACTAAGTATTTTTTAAGAAAAAAAAAGCAATAGAGAAGAAATTAATAGAATAAAAGGAGTGTGAAGTAAAGGCCTTTGAAAACCTGGATTACAGAAATAATTATCTAGGAAAATATAACTCACCAAACTAAACACTTGAGAGTTAAAAATTCCCAGTAGATAAACTGCCCCAGAAGAATTTGTGGGATTTATCAGAGATTTACCCTCTCCTATCCACCAACATGCTCCAGCCCCTTCAGGGTTTTAGCACTTCCCAAACTGAAATCAGTTTCTCTGTCATCACCTCTGATGAAAATTGAGCTTCCTCCAGAGAAAAGAAAGGAGTTTGAGTAGTGACAGAGGGGCAAGCTACAAGTTCAACTTGTTACCTTTAACCAGTACACTGCTGCAGGTGAGTCATGTAATGGTATCACTGATGAAACGCAGGTGTTGGGGTATCCCCCAACTAGGAAGCTGTTAGCCCAGGACGCAATGCTATCTCTTGCTTGGGTAAATTTCTTCAGCCACCTATGTAAAGGCCTGAGTGGTTTCCATTCTGACAACCACAATTCTAGGTTACTCACCATCAATTGGCCAAATAAGAACTAATGTTTTCACTAATACCTTCTAGCAGGGTGAATGTTAGAAGGTATTAGTGATAGGGAGTTTCCCATCCAACAATGCTTTACTGGTGCTGAGAATGTTAGATTTGCATGAGACCTTTGGAGAACATAGTATAATACTGTCTCCCCACAATCCTAGTTCTCTCATTTACAAGTGGGGAAGCCAAGACTTCAGGGAGTGAAGTGAAATGTCTGAGGTCTAATGGTATGAAAGTGGAAGCCTCAGGATTCAAACTAAGACTCCTCATCTCCATTCTATTGTTTTTCCAAGCCACAGCTTCTGAAGCTAATAGTCTAGGTCTACTGCTCAGTTCCAAGAGCATAGTGAGAAGAGGAGGGGGGATTAGAACCCTTACCTTGAAAGCAATGGGGAAGTGGAACTAAGAACACAAGGTGAGATATATGGGCTGGCTGCAGCCTTTGCTGTAAAAAGACCTTTGTGCCTCTGCCATCTCTGTTCTGCCCCCAGGTTCCTTTAACTGAATAGGTGGTAGGAAAACTCACATCATGGCCTGACTTGTCTTGAAGACAAGTTTCATTTGTTCTATAAATAGTTTTAATGCTTTTGAAAATGAGTGCCTCACCACTCCTAATGTCTTATACCAGGCCAACTCAAAGAAGAAAGAGTGTGACTATGTTGGCATGGATCTGCTATATGTGTGCTTGTGCTTTCATGTGTCTACATACAAATCCTTACATGTATGAATAAAACCTGCCATCTAATACCATATTAGAAATCCACATTCAAGGCATTGAAACAAAATAGGCTCCCACAAGATGAATATATTTTTGGGGGAAACTATATCTGCTGACATACATAATTATACAACTACCTGTGTGCAAAGTTATGAGAAAGAGACCAGTCTGTGTGCATCTGTAAGTGTGGAAGTTATCTGCTGACTTGGTTTCTGCGAGACAATTGGCATGACACCACTGAGGTTGTTCATACAAGTAAGTGTTCAGGGTAGGACTCTCCAAGGCATGGCTCTCCCAGCCCCTGGAGGCCAGGCTCTTGGGCAGAGGGTCTCAACCAGTGTGATCTTTCCTCACCATACCACCCTCTTTAGACCATAGGTGAAAGAATCCCTGCCCTGCCTCTGGGTTTAAGGAGAGCACACCTGTCAGCACCACGGCCATGGCGGTTCTTTTTACTTCTCTGTTTGTTGTGTTTCAGAAACAGATTGCTAGTGTATTTGGAGGCTTTTGCAGGACAGATACCATAACAGAAAGTGAGATTAAAGAGTTAATTGGATATTACCGTATTTGGTAGGTGATAGGAAGTGTGCAACAAGAAACCACGGGAGAGTTCTGAGCAGAGAAGTGGCATAATCTTGCATAAAAATGTCAGTCTGGTATATCAAAGATAGACTGTAAGGGGGGAAAGGCAATAACAGAGGGTCCAGTTAGAAGCTATTGTGATAACAGAGGTAAAAGATGGCAGTGCATTGTTACCAGAGTGATACATATGAAGGGGAATGAGAAGTACGAGAATTTTGAGTTTCTTTTGAAGGTAGAAATGACAGTATCCATGAATGTGGGATGAGGGTGAGAGGAATTCAAAGATGTCTCCAAAGGTTTTGGATAGAACAAGGGGAAGGATGGAATTAATATTTCCTAGGATGGGGGAAATTATAGGAGAAATGGATTTAATGGAAAGGGAATAGGGGACTTAATCTGTGTATCATGAATTTAAATTTAAAATGACTTTCAGAGATCCAAGTGGTGATGATGAGTAGATAATGGAATGTAAACCTGGAGTCCAGAAAGAGGACTGATCTTGAAACATTAATGTTGATTACATTATGTGTGGGTATAATCAAAGACATGGATAGAACTGTGTATGATTCTTAGCAAGTGAGCATAGGTGAGAAGAACATGTCTGAGAGACCAACCATAGAGCACCGTAATGCAAAGAGGTAAAAGCAGTGAGGAGTAACTACCCATGACTTTGAAAGGTAGCAGGCACTGAAGTAGAAGCACAACCAAGAAACAGAAATGTTCTGTAAACTAAATGAGAAAAGTATTACAAGGAGGAGGAAGTGATCAACTGTCAAATTCTACTTTGCAGTCAAGTAAGACCAGTACTGAAAAATGATCACTAGGTTTAACAACATGCAGGTTATTAGGGTACCTTGAGAAGAGCTATTTACATGGAGTGGTGGAGACAAAAGCTTGAGTTAGGTGGGTTCAGGAAAAATAAATGGGAGTAGAGAAAATGAAGAAATCAAGAACCAATAATGATTTTTGAGGAACTTCTGTGTAAAGGGCAAATAGAGAGATGATGCAGTAGATGGAGTGGGTTGTACAGTTAAGATAGGGTGTTTTGTTTCTTTCTTTTTTGTTTGTTTTGCATGGGAGACTTTGTGCAATGTGTATGTACTGATGGGAATCACCCAGTTGAGAAGGGTAAATTAGTGATGTACAAAAGAGCACAGGAAGTATTGTGGGGTTCATGCATTGAATAGTCAAGGAGGGATATAATCTAGTGGCCAACTGTCAGGATGGGCTTTGATAGGAGTGTAGAGTGTTTATCCATTGTGAAAAGAGGGAACAGAGTATCTAGTTACAGATGCAGGGAGTTGAGAAGTTTTGTAAAGCTTTTCCTTTACTTTCATGTTCTCAGTGTCATCAGTTGAGACTGCAGGTATTCCAGTAGTAGATGGAGGTTTGCAGAGAATAAGATGTGAACACAATGTCTAAAATGGAGTGAGTAGACAGAGGATGTGGGTGAGGTTGCACTACCATATTCTTGACACTATTCTAGGCACAAGAAATACAGCCATGGGAATGCACATTTGGAGCATATGTTCACTCGTGTGTGTTAATTTGGTAACAAGGTGGGGTGGGAAGAGGTATATGGTATCTGCTCCCCTTGCCCAGATTCAAGACAAAGGACACATATTCTGGGCAGAACACAGACCCTTGTCCTCCTTATAAAACAAAATTTATTCTGACTGCCCCTCACCTGGAGGCACAGGGATGGAGGATGGGGAGTAGATATGTTGGAACACTGTGGGGCCTAGTGGCCTTTTTTTCCTGCAGCTGAGAGTTAAGGTATTTTCCTACTGGGATCAGCCACTCTCCAATAGATACTCCAATAACCTTTGCTGTCAAATGTCTGGCTCACCCTCCTACTCTGTCTGGCTTCTGGTTGCTATGGTAATGTGACCAGGAGCACTGCTCTCCCAGTATAAATGAGTGAAAGTCTGTGAATGTAGACAGGGTGCATTGTGGGGCCAGGGGAGAATTCTTAAAGGCAAATGGCCTAATAAACTTAGGTCCTTTAGTGATTAACACTTCCCACAGCCCCTCCATCAAGCATTTACAGCATCATTCCCAGAAGGTATGTGAGGTACATTGCAAACAGGGAGCCTTAAAGCAGATAGCAGAGCCTTTTACTGGTGTCATTTCCCAGAAAAAAAAATCCAATGTGTTAGAAAGATTTTACTTGCTCATGTTCCAAAGGTGGTATCACTGTACTCTCACTAGTAGTACTCTGTCTTACAGGACTGTTGAGCACCAAGCACTATGATATCCTTAAGTATACATTAGGTAACTTAATAGGAACTGTGGATACTCAATGAAAAGGAAATGCTTACAGATGTAGGTTTGTGGCTAGGGCAGTTAGCCTAAGGGCACAAGCTCCTTCAATGTCCAATTCAGACATTCATCTTTAATAGGGGACAACCCTCCTTATTCTCACTCTCTTGTTTTCCTTCCATGAAGCACACAGAGACAAAGATAAAGTTCAGGTTGGGGTTTTGTCTGAAGTTCTGAGCTGCTCATATGCCTCTTCTCTCTAGCCGAGAGCTTCTTTGTCTTAATTCCATCAGTCTGGCTTGGCCATCCAGATTTCCAGACCCATAATCAGCTTTGAGTGTCAGTGTCCATATGCACAATGGTCTAATTTGCCTGGTGGCATGTTGCTACAGCAATCCTATCAAGAGCTTTTCTTCCTATATGTAATAAAAAGAGAGTATTAAAAAAGAATGGGTGGCTGCCCATGTGGAATAGGGGAAAACCTGTAATTTGCAAATTATAATTAATAGAATTTTGAGATTAACAGACCAAACGCACAGTTCAAGGCAGCAGGGGACTTGATAGGAAAAGAGAGCTTCAAACAAGTAGAAAAAGACTTTTGTTTCATTCAAGAAACTTCTGTAGAGTAAAGCTGAATGATAAGGAAATGTGTCACCAGATTAGGAGTATGACTCAGGGTGAATTCAGTAATTGGCACTGTTTCACAATCCAGACACAAATCCTTTTATTTGGAGCTTGTTGGCAGGGAGGTGTCCAGAATTATTTTCCTGGGAAGAGAATGGGCCTGGTGCCCCTCCCTCTGGCCTGGTGGCTGAGGGCACATGCCATATGTTGACATCCAGGCCCATGGCTCCCATAGTGTTTAGGTTGGTAATGATTTGAAGCACTCAGCTACACTGCTTGCCCACCATTTTGCAGCTAAATTCTGCCTTGGGTTTTTTCTTTTAGCCTCTCTCCTCCAGCTAATATTTTGGCCTTTATAATCAGCTTTTAAGTGTCTAATGACTCAGTCATGGCTTAATTGGCCCTAGCTACCGGTTGCTATGGTGATGCAGCCAGGAGCTCTGCTCACTAAGCTTAGATAGAACCTGAGGTAGACCGGGGACAGTGCATGGAGAGGACCAAGACTGAAGTTGACAATAAGCTAATTACACTAATTGCTAGGCATTGCTGATTAAAAATTCATAAATCCAGGCCCCAGGGCAAAGGTATGGAGAGCTTACCTGGGAAAATAAAGTATCAAGCACAAAGGAAAAGGCTTTTACTACATCCATTTCCAAGAAGCAATCCAGAGGAAAAGAAAAGGCTCTATCTGCTCAAGCTCAGAGAATATGTGTCTTCTTATCAACACACAGGCATATTAGGGGATCAAGGCCCTCATTTGCAAGTCTAAGACTTCTCCATTGTTGGTTATGGCTGTTTAGATGGAGAACTGGAGCTCTGAAGTGGAAAGGGACTAGAACTAAATCAAATGCTAGGTTAGTAGTAGAGCTGTAACTGGAGCTCGTGGCCCTGGATCACCATACCAGAGCTCTCTCTATGACCCCAACTTGCCTCCAGATGGAGCCAAGGATAATCAAATGCCTCATTTTACAGATAAAGACATGAATCTTGGAGAAGGGAGTAAAACTGCTTGGGTCACAGTTTTTTTCTGGGTTGAGAACACAGTCTTCTTTGCTTTTAATGTAGATCACATAAATGGCCAGTCAGTCAAGAATTAAGTCAGAGACAGTGGATACAGACAAAGGAGCACCTTACTCTACAGGGATTCTACACAATTTGTAAGCCAGAGTAGGAAAGATTCTCAGTGATTCTAAGTGATGTGAAGGGATGGGTGCCATTAACAGAAAGAGGAGGAAAGGAACAAAGGAGAAAAAAAAAAAAGACACAAAAAATACTCCCCTGTTTATGACTGTGATTTTCTTTGGAAACAGTCCCTTCCTTGAGCAGTAGCTAGAAATAAGATTCAGAGGTTTTTCTCCCAGAATATCTTCCTAGAGAGTCTAGGGAGGTGTGATGCTAATTTGCAGGTATCTGAGAGCACTCCTCCCCATCAGTGTATAGATGGAAAAACGAGTATACCAGAGTGAGGAAATGGGATCTCCAATATCAGACTGGTTAGAGTCAAAGCTGTAAATGAATTCCAGCCCTCATGATGACCTTGCCAGGATTCTGTCTAGTAGGAGTGTAGGCAGCAGGAAGAGCACTCTCTATGTGCTACGCACTTCCATAGGGAAAGTGTGATTACACCTTGGTGTCAGGGAACATGGTATGAGAAAGGCATCCCCATGCACTTTCCTGAAAGGATGTGCTTTCCTTTCCTCTGGCCTATGGGCAAAGGATATATGACTCCAACCAGGAAGATTTTAAAGTATAGCAGGAGAAAATGAAAACTGTGATCATAATTGACATAGATGAAATTAAATGTAAAAGGTTATTAGTTACCACAGGGGCCTTGTAAAGAACTTGGCTGATGCATGCAAAAAACCAGAAGATTTTAAATGATTAATAAAAATACTAGGAAAATTTGAGGTTGGGGAAATCTTGGAAATGGGGTTCAATTTAGGAGACTTAGAGTCAGCCAGGGAAATAACCACAGGAAAGATGACACATGATGCAGGAGGGTCTCTGCAAGGATTAACTGAATATAGATATATGGAGGGGTGGGGACAGCTGGAAATAGATCCTATGTGGATAACTGGAAGACTATTAAAGATGTTAACAGAGAGCGGAAAGAGCAAAGGAGAGAAGAGAAAGAAAAAGGAGAGGAAGAAGGAGAGAAAAAAAGATGAAAACAAAAAGATGATGAAGAAAAAGAAGAAATGAGGGAAAAAGAGGAAGAAGGAGGAGATAGAGGTGAAGAAAGAAAGAAGTGAAGAGAAGGAAAGAAGACAGAACCTTGCCCATCACTGCAATATTTGCTTGAAAAAATGCAAGACACACAACATGGACTACCCCTACAGCAGCTAGAACTGATCTATAGCTGTATATGTGTGTGCACACACATATGCACCCATTTATAGAAAAGTGGCTGGTACCCTGGCTTTTACTTCTGTCCTTGAAAAAGCCATTTTCCCTCCATCCATTGGTCCCCACTTCTCCAGTTATGGCCTCTTTCTAGAAATCTTTTGGCCAGACACGGTAGCTCATTCCTGTAATCCCAGCACTTTGGGAGGCTGAGGCAGGTGGATCATGAGGTCAAGAGATCAAGACCATCCTGGGCAACGCGGTGAAACCCTGTCTCTACTAAAAATACAAAAGTTAGCTGGGTGTGGTGGGGCACACCTGTAGTCCTAGCTATTCAGGAGGCCAAGACAGGGGAATCACTTGAACCCAGGAGGCAGAGATTGCATTAAGGCCACTGGACTCCAGGCTGGCAATAGAGAGAGACTTCATCACAAAACAAGGAAAAAAAAGAGAGAATAAATTTTTTAGCTTTCTAGGTTTCTGACCTGTCCTACTCCTGGTGGGTAGTACTGTTCTTTCGAACACAGAGCAGAGCCATTCTGGGAAAAGCAGACCCTCATGAACAGGCATGCAAACCAGGAGCAGACAGATCTGGAAGGAGCAGACAGCTAGAGGTTGATGCAAGTATGCATAGGCAGATAAGTAGGGAAGGTCCACCAGATCACAAGCAGAAGCTGTCTTCCCCTCTATTACTTCAGCACAGCTGAACAGCCCCTTCATAACCAGAAACAAATTGTCGATGTCAGTCCTTTATCTTAGGAGGTCGTGATATGAGAACTGACAAGAATATGGTGACATGAGATCCTCTTTCTCTCTAACTTGCAAATAGTGAAGAGATAGACATGGTCAGTATGAGGCAGTGACAATGTATTTAAGTGAGAATCTACGAGGGACAGTCTGGTACCTTTAAAATTCTGACCCAAAGTACTCCCGTAGGCCTCTGTGTTTCAACTTTATTTGCCTGTGTGATAGCCTATCTTTCTTCTAAAAGCCTTCAGTTGTCTGTAAATCAGAGCTCAGGAGAACATTGGCTACCCTTAGAATTGCAGTGAAGTTTTGGTACACTGAGTGTTCATTCGTGAAGGACTGTTTACCCCTGCAATCTGGACATTAGTCTCCTGGTTCTGGTCCCTAGGAAAACATGAAGGAAACTGCGCTGCAGACCTCACCAGTGGGTGTATCTGATCTATCAGTTGCAAGAGCAAGGCCCATGGTAGGTCTTCTTTCCTGCAAGGTGTAGAGTTGGAGGACTACCAGGGGCAGGGGTGAGGAGATCATCTTGTAAGAAATCATTAGAAGCTCTTAAGTAAAGAATGGATCAAGCAAAGGAAAGAATCAGTGAACTCAAACACCTATTTGAAAATGTAGTCTGAAGACAAAAAAAAAAAAGGAATAAAAAGAAATACAGATCACCTATGAAATAAAATTACTTCAAAAGACCAAGCCTAAGAATTATTGGTGTTCATGAGAGACTTGAGCTACAGCAAGAGGCAGAAAGCTTATTCAAATAAATAATAATGAAAAACTTTCCAAAACTAGAGAAAGATGTAAATTTTCACATATAGGAATGTAAGAGAACACCAAATAGATTGACCCAAATAAGATTACCCCAAGATATATAATAATCAAACTCTCAATAGTCAAGCACAAAAAGAAGATCCTAAAAGCAACAAAATAGTAAATAACATGTAAAAGAGCTTCAATTCATCCGGCAATAGACTTCTCAATAGTAACCATAGACATCATTAGAAAGCAAGACCAAATTTTCAAAGTACTGAAAGAAAAAAAAACTCCCATCCTAGAATTCTGTATGCTACAGAGCTATCCTTCAAGTTGAGAGAATTAAGCACCACTAGATCTGTCTTACAAGAAAGGCTAAAAGGAATTTTTTCCTCTAAAAAGAGAAATGTTAAAGTACAGAATGAAAACATTTGAAGGTATAAATCCCACTGGTAAAATTAAGTATACAAACAACTGTAAAGCACTAATACTCTAACTGTGCTGTACATTTCACTCAAAACTCTAGTATAAAGGCTAAAAGACAAGTTTATCAAAGCTAATATATGCTACAGTAACCTGCTAAGAGAGAGGCAATATTAAAATATGTAAATTGAGACAAAGAAATGTCAAAACGGGTTAGATGATGTTAAATTGTGGAGTGTTAAATTGTGGAGTGTTAATTTTTAGTTTTTTCATTGTTTCTATTCTATTTTTGTAATCTAAGATAAGTTGTCACTGTTAAAATAACTTGTTGTATCTGCATGATGTGTTTTGTAAACCTCATGGTAACCACAATGCAAAAACCTATAACAGGTACTGTAAAAATAAAATAAAACAAATTAAAGCATACTACCTTAGAAAATAACTTAATCACAAAGTAATACAGAAAAAAAAAGAAAGAAATGCATGAGTTACAAAACAACCAGAAAACAAGTAACAAAATGACAGTACTAAGTCCTTATTATCAAGAGTAACAATAAATGTAAATGGACTCAGTTCTCCAATTAAAAGACATAAAATGTCTTGAATAAATAAACAATAAATGTCTTGAATAAAGAAACAAGATCCAATTATCTGCTGCCTACAAGATGCTCATATTACATGTAGAGACATACACAGGTGGAATGTGAAGGGATTCGAAAAGATACTCCATGCAAGTGGAAGTTAAAAAAGAGGAAATGTAGCTATATTCATATCAGATAAAACATACTGCAAATCAAAGACTATAAAAAGAGATAAGAAAGTCACTATATAAAGTAAATTCAGCAAGAGAATATGACAAGTATAAAATGCCCATGCACCCAACACCAGAGGACCTAAGTATACAAAGCCAACATTAACAACTCTAAAAGGAGAGACAGACTAAAATACAATAATAGTATGATACTTTCACACCACACTCATTAATGCACAGATTGCCCAGACAAGAAATCAACAAATAAAAAAATTAGTGTTAAAGTACATAATAGACAAATAGGCCTAAGTGACATTTGCAGTACATTTCAAACCATTGGTGCAGAATACATTTTCTTTTCATCATCACATGAAACATTCTCAGTGTGGCTTAAGATAGACAAATCTCAATAAATCCAATGAAGTAGAAATATCAAGTGTCTTTTTCCTGACCACAATGAAAACAAACTAGAAATGATTTACAAGAGAAATCTCGGAAGTTATACAAAAATACAAGAATTTTGAAATATGCTCCAGAATCACCAATGGGTTTATGAAAAGAAAATTTTAAAATTTCTTAAATCAAATGAAAAGGAAAGTATAACATTTCCAAATCCATGGGACACAACGAAAGCAGTATTAAGAGAGAAATTTACAACAATAAATGCCTACATAAGAAAAGAAAGACCAAAAAAAGAAAAAAGAAAAAATTAACCATGAACCTCAAAGAAGTGCAAAAGCAAAAACAAACCAAATACAAAATTTGTAGTAGAAAGAGACAATAAAGAACAGAACAGCAATAAATGACATTGAGTCTAAAAACAATACAGAAAACAAAAAAGCCATTTTTAAAAAGATAAACAAAATTGATAAACATTTAGCTAGACTAAGAAAAACAGAGAGAAGCTTTAGATAAATAAAATGAGAAATGAAAAAGGAGACATAACTCTTGAGACCCCAGAAATACAAAGAATCATTAGAGACTATTAAAAATAACCATACACCAACAAATGGAAAACCTAAAAGAAATGGGTAAATTCCTGGGCACATATTACCAAGATTGAACCACAAAGCAATAGAAAACTTTAATGAACCAATAATCAGTAATGATATCAAAGTCATAATTCAAATTCTCTCATCAAAAAAAAAAAAAAAAGCCTAGGATCTGATGGCTTCACTGCTAAATTCTATCAAATATTTAAAGAAGAACTAATACCAACTGTCATCAAATTTTTCAAACATTTAAAGAGAGAACAAATCCAAGCTTATTCTACAAAGCCAGCATTAACCTGATACCCCAACCAGACAAAAACACAGCAGCAAAAAAGGACATTTAAAACATCATTCACCACCGTCATATGGGATTCATCTCGGGGATGCAAGGATGGTTCAACACATGCAAATGAATAAACATGATACAATACATTAACAGAACCAAAAACAGAGACCATGTAATCATTTCAATAGATGCTTAAAAAGCATTTGATAAAATTTAAAATTCCATTATGATATAAAACCATCAATGAACTGAGTATACCAGAAACACATCTCAAAATAATAAAGGTCAATAAGACAACATTACACTAAATGAGAAAAAGTAGACAGCTTCTTCTCTATGATCTGGAAGAAAAGAAGAATACTCATTTTTACCACATTTATTCACTACTATACTGGAGGTCCTGGTCAGAGAAATTGGTCAGGAGAAAGAAATAAAGAGCATCCATATTGGAAAAGAAGAATTTAAATTAGCCTTGTTCACAGGTATGATCATATATTTAGAAAACCCTAAACAATTCCCCAGTAAACCTGATAGAATTGATAGATGAATTCAGTAAAGTTGCAGGTTACAAACCAACATATAAAACTCAGCAGCACTTGTATGTGCCAGTAGCAAACAATCTGAAGAAGAAATCAAGAAAGCACTCACATTTATAATACCTGCAAAAATATATAATAACTAAGAATGAATTTAACCAAAAAAGTGAAATATTTATACAAAAAAAGCTATAAAACATTGATGAAAGAAATTGAAGAAGACAGAATAAAAACAAAAAGATATTTTATGTTCATGGATTAGGAAAACTAATATTTTTTAAATGTCAATAATAACCAAAGCAATTTACAGATCCAATACATTCCCTATCAAAATACCAATAACATTCCTCACAGATGTAGAAGAAAGTAATCCTAAAATTTATGTGGAAGCACAAAAGACCCAAAACAGTCAATGTACTAGTGAGTAAAAAAATAAAGAAATAAACCTGGAAGCATTACACTATCTGACTGCAAAATATATTGCAAAGCTGTAGTAATAAAATCAGCATGGTGCTGTCCTAAAAATTAATGCATAGACCAATGAAACAGAAAAGAGAAACCGAATGTAAATCCACACATTTGCAGTGCATTCATTTTAGACAGAGATACCAAGAACATTCAATGGGAAAAGGACAATCCCTTTAATAAACGGGACTCAGAAAACCATATGCAGAAGAATGAAACTAGAGCCCTCTCTCACCATATACAAAAATTAAATCAAAATGGACTAAAGAATTAAATATAAGCCTTGAAACTATAAAACTGCTAGAAGAAAACTTTGAAAAAATGCTCCAGAATATTGGTCTGAGTAAGGATTTTTTGAGTAAGACTGCAAAATCACAGGCAACCAAAGTAAAAATACATAAATGGTGTTACGTAAAGGAAAAAAGCTTCTGCACAGAAAAGGAAACAATCAATGAATTAAAGAGACAGTGCACTAAGTGGGAGAAAATATTTACAAACTATCCATCTGACAAGTGAATAATAACCAGAATATACTAGGGGCTCTAACAACTAAATAAGTAAATAGCAAAGTAATGATAATCTAATTTTAAAATGGGCAAATGCACTACTGAGTATCTACACAGAAGAAAAAAAGCCATTATACAAAAGAGATACTTACACATGCATGCTTATAGCCAGCAAAATTGAAAATTGCAAAATCGTGGAACCAACCCAAATGTTCATCAATCAACCAGTAGATGAATAAGCTGTGGTACATGTACATAAGATGGAATACTGCTCAGCCATAAATAGAAATGAATTGACAACATTTGCAGCAACCTGGGTGAGACTGGAGACTCTCATTCTAAATGAAGCAAATCAGGGATGGAAAAACAAACATCGTATGTTCTCACTGATATGTGGGAGTTAAGATATGAGGATAAAAAGGCATGGTGGACTGTGGGGATTTGGGGGAAGAGTGGGAGGGGACGAGGGATAAAAGACTACAAATATGGTGCAGTGTATGCTGCTCGGGTGATGGCTGCACCAAAATCTCATAAATCACCACTAAATAACTTACTCATGTAACCAAATACCATCTGTATCCTAATAACTTATGAATAAAATAAAATAAACATAAATATACAGTTAAAACTGGGCAAGTGGTCTGAATAGACATTCATCAAAGGAAGACCTACAAATGATTGAAAGGTATATAATATAATGTTCAACATCATTAATTTATCAAGGAAATGCAAATCAAAACCATAATAATGTGTCACCTCACCCAAGTCAAAAAGCAGGGAATAATAAATGCTGGTGAGGGTAAGGAGAAAGGTGACCTTGTACACTGTTGGTAATAATGCAAATTAGTATAGCCACTATGAGAAACAGTATGAAGTGTCCTCAGCAAACTAAAAAACAGAACTGCCATATGATTCAGCAATTCCACTCCAGGTAGGTATCCAAAAGAAAAGAAATCAATATATTGAAGAGATATCCACACTCATGTTTACTATAGTACCATTCACAATAGTCAAAATACGGAATCAACCTAAGTATCCTTCAGTGTATGAATTGTTAAAGAAACTGTTACGTATAAACACTGAGATATTATTCATCCATAAAAAGGGATAAAATCTTGTCATTTGTAGCGACATGGATGTAACTATTGGTCATTATGTTAAGTAAAATAAGCCAGGCATAGAAAGACAAATATCGCATGTTCTCATATCATATGTGAGACCTAAATATTGAGTACACATTGACACAAAGAAGGGAAAAATAGAAACTGGGGCCTACTTGAGAGTGGAAGGTGGAGGAGTGTGAGGATGAAAAAATGATCACATTGGTGCAAAAGTAAGTGCAGTTTTGTCATTACTTTTAATAAGCACAGTACCTTTTGGGTACTGTTTATTACCTGGGTAATGTAATAATCTATGCACCAAACACATGTGATACACAATTTACACATGTAACACATCTGTACATGTATCTCATGAACCAAAATAAAAATTAGTAATAAATAGAAACTGGGAATAAAGGAGAACTTTGTCAATTTCATAAAGAATATCTACAAAAAACCTTCAGCTCACCTTATATTTAATGGTGATATCCCTTACTGTCTTTTGAATGTCTATAATATCTACACAGTTGACTCATGCTTTATAATTCACATTAATAAACTGTTTCCTGGCTTTTTTCATCATCATTTTTGCTAAGAGATTGCCAATATTAATAATCTTACCATGAATTCATCTATCAAGTTTGTTGGCTTTTTATATTGTTCATTTTTTAAACAAAATATTTTACTGTGGTAAGAAGACACAACATAAAATTTATCCTCTCTTTTGAGAAGTGTGTGTTCATATACTTTGCCGACTTTTTGTTGTTGTTGTTTTTCTTTTTGTAAATTTGTTTAAGATCCTTGTAGATTCTGGATATTAGAACTTTGTCAGACAGGTAGATTTCAAAAATTTTCATCCATTCTGTAGGTTGCCTGTTCATTATTATGATAGTTTCTTTGGCAGTGCAGAAGCTTTTTAGTTTAATTAGATCCCAATTGATTATATACTCAATTGATTATAAATCAATCTACTGTAAAGATACATGCACACATGTGTTTATTGCAGCACTATTTACAAGAGCAAAGACTTGGAACCAACACAAATGTCCATCAATGATAGATTAGATAAAGAAAATGTGGCACATATACACCATGAAATACTATGTAACCATAAAAAAGAATCAGATCAGATCATGTTCTTTGCAGGAACCTGGATGAAGCAGGAAACCATCATTCCCAACAAACCAACACAGGAACAGAAAACCAAACATGGCATGTTCTCATTCATAAGTGGGAGTTGAACAGTGAGAATACATGGACACAGAGAGGAGAACAGCACATACCAGGGCCTGTCAAGGGATGTGGGGCAAAGGGAGGGAGAGCATTAGGACAAATACCTAATGTATGCAGGGCTTAAAACCTAGATGACAGGTTGATAGGTGTAGCAAACCACCATGGCACATGTATACCTATGTAACAAAACTGCACATTCTGCACATGTATCCCAGAACTTAAAGTAACATAAATAAAGAAAAAGAAAGAAAGAAAGAAAGAGAAAGAAAGAAAGGAAAGAAGGAAGAAAGAAAGAAAGAAAGAAGGAAGGAAGGAAGGAAGGAGGGAGGGAGGGAGGGAAGGAAGAAAGGAAAAGAAAGACAAAGAAAGAAAGAAAAGAGAAAGAAAAGAAAGAAAGAAAGAAAGAAAGAAAGAAAGAAAGAAAGAAAGAAAGAAAGAAAGAAAGAGAAAGAAAGAAAGAAAAGAAAGAAAGAAAGAAAAAAGAAATTTACCCTCATCAAATTTTAGGTAACTAAAAATTATTTGTCCTAATGCTCTATAGGTACCATGTTGTACAACACATCTCCAAAGCCCATTTATACTACTTGACTAAAACCCTGTGACCATTGATTTATAACTTCCCCTTCCTCCAACTCCCAGAAATCTCAGTTTCACTCTCTGATACCATGAACTTGACTGGTTTAGACACCTCATTTAAATGGAATCATGAAGTATTTGTGACTGACTTATTTTACTTAGTATATTCTCAAGGTTCATAAATGATGTCACATATTTCAGGTGTTCCTTATTTTTAAAAGTTGAATATTATTCAATTTTGTGCCCTACAATATTTTATGTATCCATTCATCTGTTGATGGACATTTAGGTTGTTTTCATATCTTGGCTATCGTGAATAGTGCTGCAGTGAGCATAGGAGTGTTGCTAGATCTTCAAGGTTCTGATTTCAATCTTTTTGAATAAATACTACAAAGTAAGATTTTTGAATTATATGGTAGTTCTATTTTTAAGTTTTTAGGAACCTCCATATTGTATTCCATAGTGACTGCACCATTTTTTATTCTCACAAACTTTGTACAATGATTCCAATTTCTTCACATCCTCACCAACACTTGTGTTGTTCTTTTTAAAATAATAGTCATCTTGAGAAGTGTTAGATAATATATTGCTGTCATTTTTAATTTACATTCCCCTGATGCATTTTTAGGATATAGCTGTTGACCTTCTCTGATTTCTTTGAAAAAATGTCTAGTCAAATTCTTAACCAGTTTTTAATGAGATTATTATTTTTTTAACTGCTGAGTTGTAGGATTTTCTTATACATTTTGGAGATAAACCTCTTGTCAGCTATATGGTTTTCAAATATTTTCTCTCATTTCACATGTTGCCTATTTACTCTGGATTGTTTTGTTTGTTGTGCAGAAAATTTTCTTTTAATATGGTTTCACTCTTTAATTATTTTTGCCTATGCTTTTCATGTCATATCCATGAAATCATTGCCAAGACCAATGCCCTGTAGCTTTTCCCTATTTATTTCTAAGAGTTTTATAGTTTTCAGTCTTCTGTTTAAGTCTTTAATCCATTTTGAGTTCATTTTTATGAAATGTTTAAGATGATAGTTTAATTTTATTGTTTTGCACATGAATATACTGTTTCCCCAACACCAATTGTTGAACAGACTATCTTTCCTCATTGTAGATTCTTTGTGGCCCTTTTGCAGATCAGTTCACTGTGTATGTGTGCATTTATTTCTGGGCTCTGTATTCTGTTCTATTGTTCTATGTGTCTGTTTTTATTTCAGAACCATACTCTTTTATCACGTATTGGTATTATGATTTAAATCAGAGAGGGTGATGATTACAGCTTTTTCTCAAGATTGATTTGGCTATTGGTAGTCTTTTGTTGTTCTATATAAATTTTAAAATTGTTCTGTTTCTGTAAAAAATGCCATTGGGATTTTCATATGGATTGCATTGAATTTGTAGGTCTTTTTGGGTCATATGGACAGTTTAACAATATTAGGTCTTACAATCCATGAACACAAGATTTTTTTTACTTGTTTGTGCCTTATTTAATTTCTTGTATTAATATTTTATAGCTTTCAGTATATGAGTCTTTCATTCTCTTGGTTACATTTATTCCTAAAAATTTTTTTTGTGCTATTGTAAATGGGAATTTTTTCCTAATTTTTCTCAGAGTGTTCATTGTTAGTATGTACAAATGCAACTTATTTGTGTATGTTGATACTGTTACCTGAAGCATACTGAATTGGTTTAATGTCCATTTTGTCAGAGATTATGACGGCAACTCCTACCTTTTTTGCTCTCTATTTTCTCGGTGAATCTTCCTCCATCCCTTTATTTTCAGCCTATGTGTGTCCTTGCATGTGAGATGGGTTTCCTGAATACAGCACACCGATGGGTCTTGGCTTTTTATCTGATTTCCCAGTCTGTGTCTTTTTTTTTTTTTTTTTTTTTTT
>PVKP010038429.1:0-20897 GCA_004027715.1 Plecturocebus donacophilus
AAAGAAAAGAAAGAATGCAGTGAGAGAAGAGAAGCTTGGCAGAGGAAATTGTGGGATGACCAAGTATTCAGGAGATGCCAGATTTCATACATTCTGATCCTAAATATACTCATATTTGTCAAGCCGTGAGTGCTGAGTTTGAAGTTGAAAGGCACCTAAGTCAACTGTTTTTCCACGTTTGTATCAAGCTAGAGCCCTGCTGATGATCGTTGTAGAAAAGGACCACTGTGGGTGGGTCACATGCTGAGCACAGGAGGTAGACCTCCCGTGAGCAGCAGCAGCTGTGGGCCTGTCTGGTGGGCGTGGGGCTGCTTTCCTGCAATGTGGTCTAAGATAGTGAGGATGGAGGTTTTTTGGGGGTAGGGTATTGTGGTTCAGCAGGGAGTGCTGGTCATGAGGACTCTCATCTGAAGTCTTGAGGGATGGTTTTCCACTGAATGGTCATAATTAAATCCTGGATCCTGTACAACCTCTGTGGAAAACAGTATGGAGATTTCTCAAATAACTAAAAATAGAACATCCATTTGACCCAGCAATCTCACTACTGAGTATCTATTCAAAAAAAAGAAATCATTACATCAAAAAGACACCTGCACTCATACATTTATCACACACAATTCTCAATAGCAAAGGTAAAGAATCAACCTAAGTGTCCATCAGTGGAGGACTGGATAAAGAAAATGCACATATACACCAAGGAATACGACAAAACCGTAAAAAACAATGAAATCTGTCTTATGCAGCAACATGGATGAAACTGGAGGCCATTATCCTAACTGAAATAACTCAGAAACAGAAAGTGAACAACCACATGCGACTCACTTATAAATAAGGGCTAAACAATGGGAGACTGAGAGGAGAGGCTTTGCAGATCATTAGGGGGGCCCCAAGCTTTGCTGAAATACAAATGACTGAGACGCAGTAATACTCTGCAGCCCTAGAAACTGGGACCTCTGTGTTCCTTCTGAATGTGCGATCAGTTTCCTTCGGTCTGGGGAAGCCTGAGAATGCAGAAGTAGGCGTGGGCAGGCTGATATGGTGACAATGGGAACCTTGATTTTAGTCAAGGGATCACTTGGAGGAAAAGAAAAGAACAGGAAAAAAAAAAGGAAAATAAATCTTGGTGACTTCACATCCTGGGAACATTGCATCAAAGCCCTTTATTTTCAAAAAAGAGAACTAAAACCCAGGCCTAGATAACACAGAGACAAAGCAGGCACAGAAAAACTGGACGGAGAATTGCTGCAGGGCTTTTCCCAGCCTGGCTGTTTCTGCAGGGGGTGCATCCATAGAATGCATGAGTAATGGAGGCGGTGGGGCAGAGAACAGGGTTGCTCCGACCTTTCTCACTGGGGCAGGTGGCAGGCTGTGCATTCAAATGAGAGCCATGCTGAGACTGTGCTCAGCTGGGTGAGAAATGATGTGATGTCTCTGGAAACTCAGGGAAAAGAAAAGTGGGCAAGAAACTTATGACAAGGTGGTTTTAGACCAGAAGGCAGACATTTTGTGACTAAACTAAGAAGGTTTAATTTTGGTAGCCACCTGGTTTTGCAGGGAATGGGGTAAATTCATGATGGATCTGAAATCGGTGTTATTGTTGCACACCTTGTCTAGGTCTCCATCTAGACCAGCCATCCCCAATCCTGGGGCCATGGGCTCGTATCCATCCATGGCCCTTTAGGAACCAGGCTGCGCAGTAGGAGGTGAGTGGCTGGAGAGCCAGCGAAGCTTCGTCTGTGTTTGCAGCCACTCCCCATTGCTTGCATTGCTGCCTGAGCTGTGCCTTCTGTCAGATGAGCAGCAGCACTACATTCTCATAGGAGCGCAAACCCTATTGTGAACTGCACATGTGAGGGATTTAAGTTGTGTGTGCGCTCCTTATGAGAATCTAATACCTGATGATCTGTCACTGCCTTCCATCACCCCCAGATGGGACCATCTAGTTGCAATTAAACAAGCTCAGGACTCCATCGATTCTACATTACACTGACTGGTTCCATTATTCATTACATATTACAATGTAGTAGTAATAAAGTGCACAATAAATGTAATCCTCTTGAATCATCCTGAAACTACCTCCCCTCCCCGTATCCGTGGAAAAACTGTCTTCCTCAAAACTGGTCCTTAGTGCCAAAAAGGTTGAGGACTGCTGATCTAGACTAGACTCTCATGCTGGTGACAGCACCAGTTGTGTGAATGCCACACAAATGAGAAACTTCAGCACAGGACAAGCTGAAGGCATGGGAAGAACCCTTACAAATGCTTATTCTTGTTAAGAGCTGCTCACCAAACTGTAGGAGGAAGTCTTTATTCTTGCAACTCTGGTGAGTTTGAAATTATTTCAAAATATTAAGTTAAAAATTGGATTATTCTCTTGGAGCAGTGATTTTTTGAATATTTAACCCACTGAAATGCATTTTTAAAAATCTCTTACAAGGTAATGATGGGTCCTCAACATTGTTTTGACTATCTAAAAACTGAAAATAGATGCCAAGAAATAGGGCCTAGTAGACTAGGACATGTTAGAATAGGCAATATCGTGTAGCCATTGTGATGACTAGTAACATAATTATCCCGACATATCAAAATCAATCACAAAATTGCCTTGCCCAAAAGAAGAAGAAAATAAATTTATACTTGAGCTGTGATATAAATAATGTAGGCCAGGCACAGTGGTTCACACCTGTAATCCTAGCACTTTGGGAGGCCAAGGCAGGCGGATCACTTGAGGCTGAGAGTTTGAGACCAGCCTGGCCAATGTGGTGAAACCCCGACTCTATTAAAAATACAAAAATTAGCCGGGTGTGGTGGCAGGCACCTGTAATCCCAGCTACTCGGGAAGCTGAGGCAGGAGAATTGCTTGAACCTGGGAGGTGGAGGTTGCAGTGAGCCAAGATTGTGTGGCAAGAGTGAGACTCCATCTCAAATAACAATAATAATGTAAACACGACATAGATGTATGGATAGAGATTAAAAGAGAAAATTAAGTGTTGGCGTACTGTCATTATTGGTGAATTGTTTTTCAGTTCCTTTTGCAATGCTTCTAAATGGCTTTCATAAAAGTAGACCTACTGGCTCCACGCTGGATGTGAGCGTGCCTGGGTGTGCCCAGCCCAGCACTCTCTCTCTGGCATTGGAAGGGCCTGATTGTTCATAGGAGCATGTCAGAAGAATAGGAATTTTCCTTAATAACCTATGATGGAGTATCCATGAGTTCATTCAAATTGTTTTTGAACACATCTCATTTTCAATCAATTCCTTTGTGGAGTGAGTTGAGTTTCTGAGGTTGGTTTACTGATTCTCCAACACAGAACTTTCCTTCCTGCTCCTAAATCTACCTCTTTTGAGCCTCCTAACACATCCCCAGCTATCAATTTTCAAATACAACCCCTGCTGAGTGTGCAGGCTTCTGGAGCGAGCCTGGGGCTGGAAGTCAGAAAGTTTCCTTCCTCTCCTCTGAGGTCAGGTGCGCGACTCCGGGCAAGTACATTTGCCTGTGCTAAGGATGAGGAAGTAAACTCACAGGATTATTATTTGACTCAAATAGGAAAGCATGGGAAGGAAAATGCTTTGGGACATGCTACTGGTGACTTAGTAAAGTGTCTTATAAACATCTTCTGTAGCTTTGTTCTTTAGCTATATCCATCCTCAGACAGAAAGCACTTTGTAAGGGAAAGCCTCTTACTCTTTTCTCAGAGATAAAGAAAGGAACTTTAAAGAGCCCCTGCCTCACATTTTTTCCAGCTGCCTCCTAAGCAACATTAGTGTCACACACATAAACAAGAACCAAGGCTATAAAGTTAAAAATTGGACTATTCTCTTGGAGCAGTAATTTCTTTGACTATTTAGCTGATACGGTTTGGCTCTGTGTCCCCACCCAAATCTCAGCTTGAATTGTAATCTGCACAATCCCTATGAGTCAAGGGCAGGACCAGGTGGAGGTAATTGGATCATGCAGTTTGTTTTCCCCAGCTGTTCTGGTGATAACGAGTGAGTCTCACGAGATCTGATGGTTTTATAAGCGTCCAGCTTTTCCCCTGCTTGCACTCATTCTCTCTCCTGCTGCCCTGTGAAGAGATGCCTTCCTCCATGATTTTTAAGTTTCCTGAGGCTCTGCCAGCCTGGGAGAACTGAGTCCATTAAACCTCTTTTCTTTATAAATTACCCAGTCTCAGTATTTCTTTATAGCAGCATGAAAACAGACTAATACATTAGCCCCGTGAAATACACTTTTTAAATTCTCATACAAGATAATGATAAGTCTACAACTTTGTTTTGACTATCTAAAAACTGAAAAACAATAATAGTTTGAAAAAAAAACAATATCACCACACTAAGTGCAAGTTAATAACAGGGGAAACCGTGGAGGGAAGAGAAGGGATAATCACATGGGAACTCCGTGCTTCCTGCTCAATTTTTCTGTAAACCTGAAACTGCTCCAAGGAATGTCTACTAATTTAAAAAAATATTGACAAAGTGCAGCGCCTAACATCTATAATCCCAGGACTTTGAGAGGCCAAGACAGGAGGATCGCTTGAGTCCAGGAGTTTGAGACCAGTCTACACAACAGAGCAAAACCCTGACTCTGAGAAAATACTTTTAAAAGCCATTTAAGAGGCCTAGGCAGGCAGATCACTTCAGCCCAGGAGTCCAGGACTGCAGTGAGCTATGATCAAGTACAGCCTGGGCAACAGAGCAAGACTCCAACTCTAAAAATAAAGAAAAAAAGAAAGTACTTGCAAATGAAAAATATGATCATTTCTGATATTATAAAATTATATTTATAATATATTTATGTATGCATATTATACATAAGAATTTAATTTTATTTGCAGAAATATTTGGTCTGTGAGAACATTCACTGCCATCTGCTTTTTACATATCTAAGCATATCATAGCTAATGAATATCTGTAGGTATTCTATCTTATAATTTTAAGGGTGCCTGTGGTCAGTCTGTTTAGGAAAATTGAGCTACTCTTTATTTAATTGCAATAATTAATAATTTTTTGAGGTAGGCTGTCTGTCGCCCAGGCTGAGGTGCAGTGGAATGACCTTGGCTCACTGCAACCTCCACTTCCCTGGTTCAAGTGATTCTCTTACCTCAGCCTCCTGAGTAGCTGGGACTACAGGCACACACCACCACGCCCAGCTAATTTTTGTATTATTATTATTTTTTTTTGGTAGTGACGAGGTTTTACCATATTGGCCAGCCTGGTCTCAAACTCCTGAACTCAAGTTATCCACCCACCTTGTTCTCCTAAAGGTGCTGAGATTACAGGCATGAGCCACTGTGCCTGGCCTACTCCTTATTTTAAATGTGCAAACTCTGCAAAGAGGCTGTGCTGAGGCATTTCCAGGTGCCACCCAGCTGGTGCTCGAGGTCTGGTTTCTGATCTCTGGGCCCTTCTTCTGCTGGACCTAGTGCCACCAACCCTTGCAGCCTCCTACGGAGGATGGTGCTTGTTTCCTTTCAGCCTTTCTGGTCATTTCTTTCCTTGATTTAAAATAACAACACCATGCCAGGTGAAGTGGCTCACTCCTGTAATCCTAGCACTTTGGGAACTCAAGGTAGGAGGATTCCTTGAGCCTAGAAGTTTGGGACCAGCCTGGGCAACATGGCAAGACCCCGTCTCTACAAATAATAAAAAAATTAGTCAGGCATGGTGGCACGGGCCTGTAGTCCCAGCTACTTAGGAGGGTGAGGTGGAAGGATCCCTTGAGCCTGAAAAGTCAAGGTTGTAGTGAGCTGTGATCACATCACTGCACTCCAGCCTGGGAGACACAGTGAAACCCCGTCTCTAAAAATAAAAAACAAATAAACAAATAAATAACACTGACAATAACCAAATCTAAATGAATATGGATAACTCATTTCCTTCTGACTCCAGGGTGACCCCAGAGTCCCAGGCCATGGCTGCGTCTGGGGTGGGCTCCTTTGGGAAAGTGACCAAATCCTTGCTCACCTCAGCAATTAAATCACTCAGACCTGGGGGGAGGCGCCTTCCGGGAGAGCGCACTGACTTCCACGGCAGAGGCTCTTACATCAGTTCTGGTCACCCACGCTTCCATGACATGTGCTTGGGGTGACAGGAACACCACTGTTTACATAGGACCCACCTCCCGCCACGGCATCACAGGACTCACGGCCTCCTTCCCGAGTCAAGCATTTTTGTCCAGTGAATACAGCTTTGGTGTAGCTTTCCATAGCTCCAATCTCCTCCCCGCCAGGGAAGTGATGCATATTTTATAGAGATGTTCTTTCACCTCATTCTAACTGATTGTACATTTGCTTCTCTGTAAGGGGTTTGCTCCAGTCAAAATGAAATTGAGATCATGTTCCCCCCAGCCTTTCTTTATCTAAGGGCACAGAGCTTCCTGACTGATTTTAGTCACCGATTAGATTGATGGGCTTAATCGCATCCCGAATGTCCGTTGACCTATCTCCCTGTGTGTGCAGGACTGGCTCCATCTGCAGCTTTTATTAGAAATCAACGGAAGCCAACAGAACGTGGAGCCCTGAATGAGCGCTGTGAATTCGAATCATCTGACCTGAACTTCAATGTAGAAGAAAGCCCCTCTGTATGCATCTGCTGACCTGCCTGTCACCACCCTCACAGCTGTGCCAGGTCAATGGTACAGACCCAGCCATTCCAAAGTTACCAAAGTTACCATCTGATATGTGTGGGCTCATACAGAAAGTATGCTGTAATGTGAAGATATAAGTCAGATGGAAAAATACATTGATGCCAACTTTTTTTTTTTTTTTTGAGACAGAGTCTTGTTCTGTCACCCTGGCTGGAGTGCAGTGGTGCAATCTCGGCTAACTGCAACCTCTGCCTTCCGGGTTGAAGCGATTCTCCTGCCTCAAGCCTCCCAAGGAGCTGGGATTACAGGTGCCCACCACCATTCCCAGCTAATCTTTGTATTTTTAGTAGAGACAGGGTTTTGCCACGTTGGTCAGGCTGGTCTCAAACTCCTGACCTCAGATGATCCACCCACCTCAGCCTCCCAAAGTGCTGGGATTACAGGCTTGAGCCACTGTGCCCAATGACAACTTTTTAAAAATGCACACTCCCTCCAAGGGTTAACAGCACAGGAGAGGTTGTTGCATTGCTCTGAAATCATGTTGGAAACCAAAGCAGTAGGTGTGCTTCCCCAGTAGAGTCTTGACAGGGCCTTGGGTTTAGAATAAGAAAGGAAGAGTTTCCAGCATGTCAATGAGCATGGTGGTAATGGTTCATGATGGGTCATTGAGTCTAGGCTGGCAGAGGGCAAAGAGGTGAAAGATAGGGAGGAATGGCGCTGAAGAGCCAAGGAGACTCCAGGAGCAGGATATGGGGAGCTGGGAGGGCCATCACACACAGCGTCCCCCTTAACCATGGGGATGTGTTCCAAGATCCCAATGGATGCCTGAATCCATGGGTAGTACCAAGCCCTATGTATATGATGCTCTTCCCCATACATCCATACCTATGATCAAGGTTAATGTAGCCGGCGTGGTGGCTCATGCTCATATAGCACTTTGGGAGGTCAAGGCAGGCGGATCACTTGAGGTCAGGAGTTCACTAGCCAACAGGACGAAACCCCGTCTCTACTAAAAATACAAAAAACTTAGCCAGGTGTGGTGGTGGGCATCTATAGTCCCAGCTACTCATAAGGCTGAAGCATGAGAATCCCTTGAATCCATGAGGCGGAGACTGCAGTGAGCCAAGATTATGCCAGTGCATTCTAGCCTGGGCAACAAAGCGAGACCTTGTCTCGTAAAAAAGGTTAATGCATAAATTAAGTACAGAAGAAACTAACAACAATAACCAATAGTAAATAGAACAGTCATAACAAGGTACTATAATAAAAGTTATGTGAATGTGGTCTCTCTATAAATCTCTTTCTCTCTCAATATAACTTATTGTACTGAGCTGACCACAGTGACTCACACCTGTAATCCCAGCACTTTGGGAGGTCAAGGTGAGGGATTGCTTGAAGCCAGGAATTCCAAATCAGTCTGGGCAGCATAGTGAGACCCCATCTTTACAAAAAATGCAGAAGATGAGCCAGGCATGGTGGTTTGCCGTTGTGGTCCAGCCCCCTGGAAGGCTGAGGTAAGAGGATCTCTGCAGCCCAGGAGCTTGAGGCTGCAGTGAGTGCTGTGCCCACAGTTACCCTGTGGAAAGTGAAACCACAGATAAGCCGGGGGGTCACTCCAACCCGGAGCAAAGAAGGAAGTAGCAGTGGGGAAATGAAAGTTATTCTGGATCATCAAGGAAGATGGTGATGATTCCTGATTCTGCATGGCGTGGCCCTCCAAGTCACCATACCACCACCACGATACCTCAAGGATGGCAAGGATTTGGAAAGAAGAGGGAGAGAGGAAGGAAAATCAAACAAGTAGAAGCAAGAGACTTCTTCAAGAGCCTGCTTTGCAGACTCCAGATGGGCCTAAGGACCAACTTTATTCGTGCATTGCCCGTCACAAAGCTCCTTCACACACACCAGCACATCTGCTCTTCACAAATGTCATATCTGAGAAACGGACAAATACGGTGTCATACCCATGCACAGAACAGGGAACTGAGGCCCAGAGAGGGCAGGTGACTTGCCTGTGGCCACAGGTTTGCTAACCGGTACACGAGGGAAACCAACGGCCAACCACGATGGAATCTGGGCTCCAGCCAGTGTGCCACGTGGCAGGGATGCTCCGTGCCTCTGAGCCACTGTCAGCCTCCTAGGAGGCAGCTCAAGCGAGGACGGAGTTTGTTGATGTTTTATATGCTGTGCTACCTGCAGAGCCCACACCAGAGGAGAAACACCAACAACAGCACGCTGGCCAGGAGGGGGCGCGGTGGCAGTCGCACGCCCTGTGGCTTCCTGGAGCTCACACCACCCCTGCAGATGCCGCGGCTGGGTCCCCAAGGCAGAAAAAGCAAGTGGGGCTCCTGTCTCCGCAGAATATTCCCGAGACTTTGCATGGCGTTTCTCCTGCTTGCTCACCCAAAATGGGAACAGAAGATCCCTCCTGAGTCCCACAACTGCCCCACATCTCCTCTGGGGCCTTCCATGCCCATGTCCCAGTCAGGAGCTTCCGGCTGAGCACAGGAACTATTAGTCTCAGTGGCCGCAGCCTCTTGGCCAGAGGGCGGGCACTGACCCGGGAAGCTGCAGCTGCAGTGGCACTTTGCCCTCACAGCAGCCTCCACCCCCCGGGCTGGGACAGATGGCCCATTTTCCATTCCCAGAGATGCCAAAGGCGTCCCCTGGCCAGAGTCCTTAAGTTGTCCCTGCAGATGTTGGCAGCCTCCTGGCCTGCGCTCTTCCACTGGGATGTCAGAGCAGCGGGAGGTTCTGCTCCATTGGGCCAGAAGGGCAGAGCTGTCCTGGCTATGCCACAGGGCCAGGAGGGGAAGCTGCTTTCCAGCTGAGTGAGGCTGGAGGAGGAAGGTGGGGGAACAGTCCCACATCTGGAACACATCTGCCCAAAGCCTCTGGCATCCCGTATTAGCACCAACACGATCCAGAGGTCAAACCATACATGAGACCATCTGCTGTGAGCTACTGAACAAGCCACTTCGCTTCTTGGACTGAGTTTCCTCATCTGTAAAATGGGAATGCAGGCCGGGCACAGCGGCTCCTGCCTGTGACCCCAGCACCTTGGCAGGCTGAAGCAGAGGGTTCACTTGCACCCAGGAGTTCAAGACCAGCCTGAGCTACACAGTGAGACCTCATCTCTACAAAACATTTTTAAAAATTAGCCGGGGCTTGATGGTGTGTGCCTGTGCTAACAGTGACTCGAGAGGCTAAGGGTGAGGTAGGAAGATTGCTTGAGTCTAGAAGGTCGAGGCTGCAGTGAGCCATGTTCACGCCACTGCACACCAGCCTGGGCAACAGAGCAAGACCCTGTCTCTTAAATAACTAAATAAAACAAAATTAAATAAAAAGGGAATGAATCTGAGACTATCTGCCCCAAAGGGGTTTTAGAGGATCAAAGGAGAATTTGTGCAGCATTGCTCTGAGAATAGCATACATTAAATTATTATTCCCTAATAAGTAACTCTGTAAAGTGCATAGACCAGAAGGGAGGATTGGGAGCAGAGAAGGTGGGAACGACTGCAGCTACCTCTGCAGGCTCCGCCTGGGAGCTCAGCTGCATGGGACGCTGTTCAGGTCGCCCTGCGGTCCTCCAGCTGTGCTAATGGGAGCCTGGGGGCACAGGGGGTCAACAGTGCACGAAGCAAAGCACCCCAAAGCTGAACGGCACCATTTCCCTGAAGCACTCCTGCCTCCCCTAAACAGGAAGTGGTGCTTGACTGCTGAATTCCTATACATGACTAAGGTAAAGCAATAAACAAAAATACATCTGAAGTGTTCCTATCTGGCACTTCAGGATAGGAAGTCAAAACACAAGCGTTGGACAAAAAGTCAAACACAAGTGTTTACTAATGTATGAAGTCACCACCCCCTCAAGCTGAAAGGAGAACACGTTTTGGTGGATGGTCCGAACTTCCTCAATTGCGACAGAAGACATCAATGGACCGTGGCTCCCCGGTTGGTGGGCTTTGGTATGCCACTGAGGAGAACATTTTGGGAACCCAGGAACCTGCATTCTTATTTCCTGGCGGTTTCAGGTCCCTGGGAGAGGCTGTGATCCCGAGAGTGACTGCCATGCGCAAACGCATGTCTCTGATTCTGTGTGGCTTTCTTGTGCCCCCCACAAGATGATCCAGCATGCAGGAGAGTCCTCTGGGGTCCTGCCTCCTGCTGGAACCAACAGTGACCACTGGCGCTCCTGTTGTCAAGGTTTCAAACACTTCACCACCACGGGTTCTCTTGACCTGATTATAATTTAAAAAACAGGCTAGGTGTGGTGACTCCAGGCTACAATCCCAGCGCTTTGCTTCGGAAGGCCAAGGTGGGAGGATTGCTTGAAGCCAGGAGTTTGAGACCAGTTTCAGCAACGTAGCCAGACTCCATCTCTATAAACAATAAAAAAATTGGCCAGGCATGGTGGTGCACAACTGTAGTCTCAGCTATTCGGGAGGCTAAGGTAGGAGGATTGCTTGAGCCTAGAAGATTGAGGCTGCAGTGAGCTATGATTGCTCCACTGCACTCCAGCCTGGGTGACAGAGCAAGACCTTGAAGAAAAGGTCTTGAAGAAAAGTCTCTTGAAGAAAAAGGGTGGGGAGAGGCACAGCGGCTCACTCCTGTGAGTGGCTCACTCCAGCTCCTTGAGAAGCGAAGGCAGGAGGATTGCTTGAGCTCAGGAGTTCAAGGCCAGCCTGGGTAACATAAAGAGATCCCGTCTCTACAAGAAAAAAGTCCCAGCCAGTTTAACGTCATTATCACTTCCTAAGAAACTGATTTGATCATTTTCCAAAATCTGACATTTACAAAATCTGACTGTAGGACATTTCCTCGTACAGAACTTCTGGCAGGTTTCTCTGCTGTTCTCCTGTCCTCAGAGTCTTCTCTCTGGTTCTGGGGCATGCTGAGAACCGTCCTCAGGAGCACCATGCCGGGAGGGGGTGTCTCCTGATGGAGCTTTTCCTGATCCAGAGAGGCTGCTGTGCATCACAGTTTCCCTCTGGTCTACCTACTAGGACCCAGGAAGCCTTGCCTCCATCAAACAGACCCTATGCCTCTAATTCAAGTCACACTAGGGGCCCTCACTTGCCTAGAATGAGAAGGACACAGAAGAAAACACATGCGTGTGATTACGTGCTCAGCCTTCTCCTCCTCAGTGCTGGGTTCTGCTGGGCCAGGCAGTGTGCTGCAGGGGTGAGCGACACCTGTTCTGGGCCCTCAGTAGCCAGAGTCTAGGGAGAGGAGACAAGGAAGTACTAGAGCTGGTGGCTGGAAACATTTTTCTGGGAAGGGCTGGGTGGCGAATAGTGTCGGCTTTAGAGGCCTCACAGTCTCTGTCGTAACTACACAATTCTGCCCTTGCAGTGTGAAAACAGCCAGGGACCCTATGCAATGAGCGTGGCTGTGTTCTAATAAAATGTTACTTATAGGCCAGGCGTGGTGGCTCATGCCAGCCCTTTGGGAGGCTGAAGTGGGTGGATCACTTGAGGTCAAAAGTTCAAGACCAGCCTGGCCAACATGGTGAAACCCCATTTCTACTAAAAATACAAAAATTAGCCGAGTATGATGGTGTGGGCCTGTAATCCCAGCTACACAGGAGGCTGAGGCAAGAGAATCGCTTGAACCTGGGAGGTGGAGATTGCAGTGAGCCGAGACTGTGCCACTGCACTCCATTCTGGGCAACAGAGCCAGACTCCATCTCAAAAAAAAGAAAAAGTTGGCCAGACACGGTGGCTCATGCCTGTAATCTCAGCACTTTGGGAGGCCAAGGCAGGTGGATCATGAGGTCAGGAGATTGAGACCATCCTGGCCAACATGATGAAACCCTATCTCTACTAAAAATATAAAAGTTAGCCAGGTGTGGTGGTGGGGGCCTGTAATCCCAGCTACTTGGGAGGCTGAGGCAGGAGAATTGCTTGAACCCAGGAGGTGGAGATTGCAGTGAGCCAAGATCACGCTGCTGCACTCCAGCCTGGTGACAGAGCGAGACTCCTTCTCAAAAAAAAAAAAAAAAAGTTATTTACAAAATCAGGTGGTGATTCGGATTTGGTCTGTGGGCTGTTGTTTGCCACACTACACTAGAGAGGAGACGCACAGGACAGAAGCAGCACCTGGTACAGGACAGCTCAAAGGTGGGACCGGTTGCTTTTACTGAGTGAGGTTAGGACGGGACAGACTTCGTGGGACAGGCATTGCTGTGCTGAGCTGAAAGAGGGAAGTAGCATTTGCCAAGCGGGCTGGGGTGAGGGCCACTGCTGGAAAGGGAGGCACAGGTGGAGCCCAGGTCCTGCAGCATGGCATCACAGGGGCCATAGCAACCTCAGCTCATCAGTGTGGCTGGAGACGGGAGAGGTGGGAGCCAGAGATAAGGCTAGACAGGGAGGCAGGGGCCAGCTCCAAGAGGCGCTGTGAGCCATGCCAAGGGCTTTGGTCCTTATCTTCAGGGCAGGGGAAATAGGAGCTAACGGAGCCTCTGGATTCCATCACTGTTCCAGATAGTTTACATAAATGATCAATGATCGTATTCATTCTCATGAAATTTGATGAGGTGAGTGTTACGAATTCCATTTTGTGAAGCAACACGAGCTCAACTTTCACTGCCTTCCCTAAGCGCAGAGTCCGATCCAATCCGGATCCTCCAGGAGCTGGACCCTGCTCTCTCCACAGTGCAGACTGCAGTGGAGCCTGAGCCCCAGGACGCTTTTCCTCCCACGCCCTATTGCCAGGAACCGCCCTCCTCCTCATCCCACCAGCAGGAAAGGTTCAGAGAACGCCGCAATTTCCCAGAGTTGGACCCTGGAACCTGGGGTGGTACAGGGCGGGGACCTCAAGGCGTTGGCCACTCACCCCAGGAGGCTGTCTGGGGATGCAAAAGCCTGGCTCCCTTGGGGAGAAGGGGGTGGAGTGTTTGTCTGCTCTGCTCCCTTCATTCTGGCTGAGACCCACCTGGAACCCGCACAAGGGGCCGAGGCTCTGCTGCTCTGTGAGTGACGTCACCAAGCAAGAGGAATTCCAGAGATTCCTGCTGAGGCATCAGCCCCAGCTGTCCCCTCTCTGCACCTGGTTTGCTCGGTTGCTTAGCTGCAGAACATTTTGGTTCTTTTCATTCCACCCTCTGAAACTTGGAGCAATTTGCAAGAGCAGATCTCTTTTTCCTCTATCACATGCGCCAGGCATTTGGGGAACTCTCACCCAGTATTTGTTGAGTTAAACAATTAATACTGAAGTGTATCATTTGCACAAATGCCTTTTATTTACTGCTTCACATTTCCTCCACACTAAGCAAGACCCTCTGCCACCATTTTACAGAGATTTGTTCTTAAAGAAGTCTGGCTCAGGCAGGTGTGGTAGTGGCTCACGCCTGTAATCCAGGCACTTTGGGAGGCCGAAGTGGGCCGATCACCTGAGGTCAGGAGTGTGAGACCAGCCTGGCCAATATGGCAAAACTCAGTCTTTACTAAAAATACAAAATTAGCTGGATGTGGTAGCGGGTGCCTGTAGTCCCAGCCACTCGGGAAGCTGAGGCAGAAGAATCACTTGAGCCCGGAAGGCACAGGTTGCAGTGAGCAGAGATCGCGCCACTGCATTCCAGCCTGGGCGACAGACTGCGACTCCATATCAAAAACAAAAACAGACAATGAAATCTGGCTCCTTGAAGCTCAAAGTGTGAACTCAGGACCTGTGGCAACTGGGACTTGTGAGAAAAGCAGACTCTCGGCCCCGCCCCAGACCTGCTGAACTAGAAGCTTTATCACGAGAAGATCCTGCCGTGATTCACATGCGTGTGAAGACCTGAGAAACACTGGGGACGTGACTTTGCAACTGTACCCAGAAACAATCACTAACCCCAGCTCCATTCCTTCCGTAACCTCTCAAGTGATATTCTTTATATATTCAGAATCAAGCTATATTCCAAGTTCAGGAAACATCATGGCCCCTACAGATTTCCTCTTCCAAATTCTTCCCCTTGAGTGCACCTGCCCCATTCCTGCTTTTGGCAACAATGATGGTTTTAAGTAGGTAAGAAGGAAGTGAGAGCAGAAAAATGTTGAAATGACACATTTGAGGGTGATGGCCAAACACCTCGTCTCTGACATTGTCATGCTATGTAGGGTGTGTACTTCCTGTGCCCTGTTAATTCATTCCTTTGCCAAGTCTTTAGCCATTTAGAGGAAAGATAAGGTGGCTTTTCCAAAGTCACACACACATAGCAGCAAGGGATAGGGAGGGGAGAGGGATGCATAAGCCCAGAGGATTCCCTGGTTGGGCCGATGTCCCCGAAAAAACAGGAGAAAGCCATGTGCCAGGCCAGTGTCCTCCCTTGCCCCAGCAGGCAAGGTTTCTACATTTCTGGTTACGGCCACTGCCTGGGGTGGAGAGAAGAATGCCCTGTTTTGAATCTTAGTTCCACAATTTACCAGTAGCGTGGCCTTCAGTGGGACACATTCTCTCTGAGCCTGTTCAGATTGGGACAATATTCACTTTGCAGACTGGCTCTGAGGACGGGAGAAGGCGTCTCGGCTGGGCCTGCAGTGTCCAGCTCATACTAGATGCTATTTCTCAGAGAAGTGTTCCCAGTCATCTCTCAACCACGTGTTCTCCTCTTTGCCACCTCACTCCACAACCTTCACTGACTCTCTGCTGCCTGTGGGAGAATGTGCAGGCTCTAGAACTCAAGACCTCCCCCACTGGGTCTCCATTTCACCCTTCCAGCCTTCTATCCTACTTCTCCTTTAAATGAAGTTGTGCTAACACAACCAATTTTCTTATTTGTAACTTATATAACATTATATCTTCTACAAATATGTAGACGAGTCCAATAGGGCAGAGGTTCCCAACGCCTGTGCCACAGACTGGTTGGTACCAGTCCGTGGCCTGTTAGGACCCGGCGGCACAGCAGGAGGTGAGCGGCAGGCCAGCGAGCATCACTGCCTGAGCTTCACCTCCTGTAGGATCAGTGGCAGCATTAGACTCTCACAGGAGTGGGTCCTGTGGGGACCCGCACATGCGAGGGATCTAGGTAGTGTGTGTGCTCCTTAAGAGAATCAAATGCCTGATGATCTCACTGTCTCCCGTCACCCCAGATGGGACTGTCTAGTTGCAGGAAAACGAGCCCAGGACTCCCACTGATCCTACATTATGCTGAGTCATACCATTATTTCATTATATATTACAATGTAGTAATAATAGAAATAAAGTGCACAATAACTGTAATGCTCTTCTATCTTCCTGAAACCATGCCCAGCAACTCTGGTCTGTAGAAAAATTGTCTTCTACAAAACCAGTCCCTGGTGCCAAAAAGGTTGGGAAATGCTGCAAAGGGCTGTTAAGAGCGCTGGTTGAGTCTGGGCTCAGTGGCTCACGCCTGTAATTCCAGCACTTTGGGAGGCTGAGGTGGGGATATCACTTGAGGTCAGGAGTTCAAGGCCAGCCTGGTCAAGATGATGAAATGCCATCTCTACTAAAAATACAAAAATTAGTGGGGCATGATGGTGAGTACCTGTAATCCCAGCTACTCGGGAGACTGAGGCAGAATTACTTGACCCAGGAAGTGGAGGTGGCAGTGAGAGGAGATCATGTCACTGCCCTCCAGCCTCGGCAACAGAGCAAAGCTCTGTCTCAAAAAAAAAAAAAAGAATGCTGGTTGATCATAGGAATTAAGCCACTTAATTGATGACCTCTCTTATGTCTGCTAGGGAATTTTGGTGTTTTTCTTCATCAACAAATAATATTCCTTATTTCCAAATAGCTGTCCCTCCTTTTTCTGTTAAAATAATCCTAAGGTTATTATGGGTAAAAGTGTATTTAAAGTTTAAACTCAAGTTACATTTAAACAACTGTGCCTAAGTGAAGTTGGCCTCTCCCACTATTAATAAATCCTCTATTTTGCAACATAGATGACTTCATTCTGTTGACTGTTAATGAGTTGTTCATTTAGTTATGGGATTTTAAACTGATAAGAACTGGGGCATATAGTTCCAGTTTTTTATGCTAAAGATGTAACTTTTTGTCTTTGCTAACTTTTATTATTACTTTGTTCTTTTCTTTTTTTTTCCTTTCTTCCTTTCTTTCTTTCTTTCTTTCTTTCTTTCTTTCTTTTTTTTTTTTTGTGACAGAGTCTCGCTCTGTTGCCCAGGTTGGAGTGCAGTGACACTATCTGGGCTCACTGCAACCTCTGCCTCCCGGGTTCAAGCAATTCTCCTGTCTCAGCCTCCCAAGTAGTTGGGATTACAGGTACCTGACACCACACACCGCTAATTTTTGTATTTTTAGTACAGACGGGGTTTCACTATGTTGGTCAGGCTGGTCCCGAACTCCTAACCTCAGATGATCCACCTGCCTCGGCTTCCCAAAGTGCTGGGATTACAGGTGTGAGCCACAGCATCCAGCCTACTTTTCTCATAGAGCACTTTTTCTTTTTAAAAATTTACATCACACAAGTAATGTGCCAACATCTTGATAAAGTTTGAGGGAGGCACATGCACCCATGAGCGTGAAAACTCAGCCATCTTTGCTTGTGAGCTACGAAAGGATCACATGACACTACTAGATTCCCAGTATTTTTCACGTCAATGACTGAATATGAATATTTTGGGAAATGTTAAACACAATTTAATTCGACTTGGGAAAGGACTAGGGTGAATTCAGAGTAATCAGATGTCCCCAAAACTACCCCTAGTAAACCAGTTTCTTGGATTGAGCTATAATTTGATTCATCCAAACCTTTTAGCTTCCTTACCATGTTCTGACTCATCTTCTTTAGAAGTTCCAGTAAAATGCATCATATTATGAATTACAGATTTTTCACTAAGGAAAGAGAGAGATGGTGTATGAGCATTTTATATACTATTTTATTAATTGTCAAATTCTCCTTTGGACTATTTAACCGTGGAAACCTTCATAAACATTGTAGTCTAAGCAAGTGAATGTAGCCGTTGATTTTAAATCCAAAGTCTGTGCTTTTCCTAACAGTTTTTGTTTGTTTGTTGTTTTTGTTTTGTTTTTTGAGACGGAGTCTCGCTCTGTCCCCCAGGCTGGAGTGCAGTGCTGCAATCTCAGCTCACTGTGACCTCTGCCTCCCTGGTTCAAGCAATTCTTTATCCTCAACCTCCTGAGTAGCTGGGATTACAGGCTCGTGCCACCACGCCCAGCTAATTTTTATATTTTTAGTAGACACGAGGTTTTGCCACGTTGGTCAGATTGATCTCAAACTCCTGACCTTGTGATCTGCCCACCTCGACCTCCCAAAGTGCTGGGATTACAGGTGTGAGCCACTGCAGCCAGCCTTCCTAACAGTTTTTTAACTACACTTGTACTGACACTTCTATTCAACCAAGGCTGTGCTGATACAGTGGGTAAATAAGCTGAGATTATAGGGGAATGTCATTTCCAGAAGAGGCTCAGAAAGACAGAATCGCCACACATTGAAGTTTAAGCCATTACATGCAGATCTCTGGTAAAAAAATTATTTGTCTGTATTTAGACAAAGCATAGTGAGATACCTATGCTTTGTCAGGGTCTTGACTTATGTATTCTCTAATATTAAAGTCATTTTTGTAATCTCACCTATTTACAAACTTAAATGTAATAATTTATTCAGTCAAGAATTATCAACAGATACTAAAACCATCAGGTGAAAGGTTATGGTAAACAGAATATTTTCATGGCACTAAAGAATTACGCACAGATTCGTTGTGAATTGCAAAGAGAAAATGTACTTCTATGACAGAGAGATCTGGCAGTCACCACTTTAATAAGGCAATCAAAAATTAGCCTCACAGATGGTGGAACAACCTTACTCAATGTACCTCCTAATGTGATGCAGAAAGTACACCCTATCATCCAGGAACTCTTTCTTGTCCAAAATGTTTAATCTGAGTCTATTCAAGGCGGTAAACATACCTTCCACATCCCTGGAAGTAAAGGGGATAGGGAAAAAGTTTAAAAAGCCATCAAGAGACCGATTATCCAAATCTAGGCAACTTCAACTTGTGTAACGTCCCACAAGATGACTGTCCCAGACTTGTCAAAAATTCAAGGTCAGCCAGGTGCAGTGGCACTTACCTGCCCAGCACTTTGGAGGCCAAGGCAGGAGGATCACTTGAGGCCAGAAGTTCAAGACCAGCCTATGCAACATAGTGAGACCCTGTCCCTACAAAAGGTTTAAAAATGGATAGCGCATACTGGCATGTGCCTGTGGTCCCAGCTACTCGTTATTGAGGGGAGGGAAAAGGGCTGGGTGTTGCAGGGCTAGGCTGAAAGGGATGATGGAAGAACACACAACTAGTGCTTGCAAGCAATGAAAGCTATGAAAGACATTCCTGTGATCATTTCAGAAATTGGAATATGATTTGTGTATAGATGATCTTATGGAGTTATAATTAGTTCTTCTAGGTCTGATAATAGTACTGTAGTTATGTAGGAGATTATTCTTTTTTAAATTGTATTTATTTATATTTATTTTATTTTACTTTAAGTTCTGGGGTACGCGTGTAGATCTTACAGGATTGTTACACAGGTATACACATGCCATGGTGGTTTGCTGCCTCCATCCCCCTGTCACCTACATTAGGCATTTCTCCCAATATTATCCCTCCCCAATCTCCCCACCCCCTGCTATCCCTCCCCTAGACCCCCACCCCCCAACAGAACCCAGTGTGTGATGTTCCCCTCCCTGTGTGCATGTGTTCTCATTGTTCAACACCCACTTATGTGTGAGAACATGCAGTGTTTGGTTTTCTGTTCTTGTGTCAGTTTGCTGAGAATGATGGTTTCCAGATTCATCCATGTCCCTGCAAAGGACATGAACTCATCATTTTTTATGGCTGCATAGTATCCATCCATAGAGAAAATACGTGCCACATTTTCTTTATCCAGTCTATCATTGATGGTCATTTGGGTTGGTTCCAAGTCTTTGCTATTTTAAACAGTGCTGCAATGAACATATGTGTGCACGTGACTTTATAATAGAACAATTTATAATCCTTTGGGTATATACCTGTAATGGGATTGCTGGGTCAAATGGTATTTCTATTTCTAGATCCTTGTAGGAGATTATTCTTAGTAGATTAACACTGGAGGCTGGGCTTGGTGGCTCACACCTGTAATCCCAGCACTTTGAGGGGTCGAGGTGGGTGGATCACCTGAGATCAGGAGTTTGAGAGCAGCCTGGCCAACATGATGAAACCTCATCTGTACTACAGATAGAAAAATTTGCTAGGTGTGGTATGGGCACCTATCATCCCAGCTACTTGGGATGTGGAAACAGAAGAATAGCTTGAACCCAGGCGGTGGAGGTTGCAGTGAACTGAGATTAAGCCACTGCACTCCAGCATGAGTGATGAGAACAAAACTCTGTCTCAAAAAAAAAAAAATAGCCAGGCGAGGTGGCGGGTGCCTGTAGTCCCAGCTATTTGGGAAGCTGAGGTAGGAGCATCATTTGAACCCAGGAGACAGAGGTTGCAGTGAGCTGAGATCGTGCCACTGTACTCCAGCCTGGGCCACAGAGCGAGACTCCAAGTCAAAGAGAAGATTCAGCTGGGCGTGGTGGCTCACACCTGTAATCCCAGCACTTGGGGAGGCCGAGGCAGGCATATCACCTGAGGTAGGGAATTCGAGACCATCCTGACCAACACGGAGAAGCCCCACCTCTGCTAAAAATATAAAAGTTAGCCGAGTGTGGTGGTGCATGCCTGTGATCAGGCACTCAGGAGGCTGAGGCAGGGGAATCGCTTGAACCTGGGAGGTGGAGGTAGCAGTGAGCTATCACCACTGCACTCCAGCCTGAGCAACAAGAGCAAAACTCTGTCTCAAAGAAGAAGAAAGAAGAAGAAGGAGGAGGAGGAAAGAGGAGGAGGAGGAGGAGGAGGAGGAAAGAGAAGAAGAAGAAGAGGAAGAAAAAGAAGAAGGAAGAAGAAGAGGAAGAGGAAGAAGAAGAAGAAGGAAGGAGGAAGGAAGAAGAAGAAGGAAGAAGAAGAGGAAGAAGAAGAAGAAGAAAGAAGGAAAGCAGAAGAAGAAGGAAGAAGAAGGAAGAATAAGAAGAAGAGGAAGAAGAAGAAGGAGAAGAAGGAAGAAAGAAGAAGAAGAAAGAAGAAGAAGAAGAAGAAGATGGAAGAAAGAAGAAGAAGAAAAAGGAAGAAAAAGAAGAAGGAAGAAGAAGAAGAAGAGGAAGAAGAGGAAGAGGAAGAAGAAGAAGGAAGAAGAAGAGGAAGAAGAAGAAAGAAGGAAAGCAGAAGAAGAAGGAAGAAGAAGGAAGAAGAAGAAGAAGAGGAAGAAGAAGAAGGAGAAGAGGGAAGAAAGAAGAAGAAGATGGAAGAAGGAA
>PVKP010038430.1:0-20911 GCA_004027715.1 Plecturocebus donacophilus
TGGAAGTAAATCACTCCCCAGCAATTGCATAGCATTTCACAGGTTTAAATAAAATATTGGTTGTCTGCTTATTTGTTATTTTCATCCCCTATTCCTTCCTGTCTCCATTGTTAAGCACAATTATTGGCATAAAAGAGGTTTTTAATACCCATTTTTAGACTGTATTCTAGCCTGGGCAATAAAACAAGAATCCCATACTCTCTCCCTCTTTCTCTTCCTCTTTCTTTCTCTCTTTCATTCTTTTTTTTCTTTCTTTCTTTTGCTGTTTCTTTCTCTCTCCTTTTCTAAAATCTCTTCCTCTTTCTTTCTCTCTTTCATTCTAAAAAAAATAAATAAAAATAAAATAAAATAAAATACAAATATCCCGATGTGAGAGTGGTCACACACATCTACCTACTATAAAACTGTAACAAGTTCACATGTTGATTTTTCAGATTATTGAATGGAACAAGATACAGAGAAGAATTGTGAGCTTTCAGAAGGCACACCATAGGGATTATGGATTCTTTAAGTGGGAGCCCAAAATGGAAAAAAGGCCTACAATGGGAAGAGGGAAGATTGTGGGTGAAACATTTGATCTACCATACTTACTTGATTCAAAGATACACTTTCCCAGCGTTTTATTATCCTAATTATCAACATGCAGAAAGGTTGAATTTTACAGTGAACACCTATATACCAACTATCTGGTTTCTATAATTATGTTTTACTGTACTTGCTTTAGTACATATCTACCCATCTACCTCCATCCATCCACTCATCCAGCCATCCATCCTTCCAGCTTAAATTTTTGACGTATTTCAAAGTGAGTTGCAGGCATCAGCATGTATGTCATTAATTATAGTTTAATATTTGCTTAGCTGTATCTTATACAATTGTCCTCCAGTAAAGTTGAAAATTATTAAGTGTAGCATTGAATGAATTTTGACACAGGAATACATCGTTATAACCTGAGTACTTATCAAGTTATAGGACATTACTGTCATCCCAGAAAATTTTCTTGAAACCTACCCTGTCAAGCCCTGATCCCTTGTCCTCCAGAACCAACAGCTGTTCTTTTTTTCCACCAGAGGTTAGTTTTGCCTGTTCTAGTTTTCTTTCTTTTTTTTTTGAGACGGAGTCTCACTCTGTCGCCCAGGCTGGAGTGCAGTGGTGCGATCTTGGCTCACTGCAATCTCTGCTGCCTGGGTTCAAGTAGTTCTCCTGTCTCAGCCTCCCAAGTAGCTGGCGTTACAGGTGCCTGCCACTGTGGCCAGCTAATTTTTGTATTTTTATTAGAGACAGGGTTTCACCATCTTGGCCAGGCCGGTCTTGAACTTCTGACCTCATGATCTACCAGCCTTGGCCTCCCACAGTGCTGGGATTACAGGCGTGAGCCACTGCACCCGGCCACCTGTTCTAGTTTTCTATAAATGGAATCATACAATAAACACTTTTGTGTTTGACTTCTTTCACTTAGCATAATGTTTCTGAGATCCACCTATATGTTATGTCGGTAGTTTGTTCCTTTTGCTTATAGAATAGTATTTCATTAGGCCCAGTGTGGTGACTCACACCTGTAATCCCAGCACTTTGGGAGGCCGAGGTGGGTGGTTAACCTGAGGTCAGGAGTTCAAGACCAGCCTGGCCAACATGGTGAAACCCTGTCTCTATTAAAAATAAAAAATTAGCCGGGCATTGTGGTGGGTGTCTGTAATCCCAGCTACTCAGGAGGCTGAGGCAAGAGAATTGCTTGAACTTGGGAGGCAGAGGTTGCAGTGAGCCGAGATCCCACCACTGAACTCCAGCCTGGATAACAGTGAGACTCCATCTCAAAACAAAAACAAACAAAAACAAAAGAATAGTGTTTCATTGAATGGAGACGTTGCAGTTTGTTCATTGTTCCTCAGTTGATGCACAACTGTTTTAGCCTTTGGTTATTATGAGTATAGTTGCTACTGACAACTTTTCCTTAGGAACAGGTCTTCTGTGGACATATGCTTTCCTTTCTCTTGGACGAATACCTAGGATTGGAACTGCTGAGTCATAGGATAGTTGTGGGTTTCATTTTATAAGAAACCATCAGAACTTTTTCCAGAGTGGTTGGCCAATTTTACCCTTCCATCAGCAATGCATGAGAATTACGTTTGCTCTACGTCCTTGCCAATGTTTCATGTTGTCAGTCTTTTTAATTTTAGCCATTCTGTTAGATATATGGTGGCATCTCATTGTGTTTCAAAGACATACTCTTTTTTTGCATTTGATGTCATCTGAGATGCATTTTACAATTGATGTCAATATTTAAGTCAGTTTGTCGCTTTTTATTTTTCTCCTTTCTCCTGAAAAAGAAGGCCCTGTTATATCAATTGTATTTCCTGTAATGAAGAGCATGTTGGAATGGAAGAAATGTAATACCCTAAACCTTACTGCCATGAGCTCCAACATAAGGAACCATCTCTGTGATGTTCACTGCTGTATACCAAAGGCCTAAAATCATAAGATATATATATATATATATATATATATATATATATATATATATATAATTTTTTTTTTTTTTTGAGATGGAGTCTCGCTCTGCTGCCCAGGCTGTAATGCAGTGGTGTGCTTTCAGCTCACTGCAACCTCTGCCTACCAGGTTCAAGCGATTCTCCTGCCTCAGCCTCCTGAGTAGCTGAGATTATAGGTGCATGCCACCATGCCCAGCTAACTTTCATATTTCTAGTAGAGATGGGGTTTCACCGTGTTGGCCAGGCTGATCTCAAACTCCTGACCTCCAGTGATCCGCCCATCTCGGCCTCCCAAAGTGCTGGGATTACAGGTTGAGCCATCGTGCCCGGACTGTATAATATTCTATTACACTTCCTAGAGCCCCCTTTTCTAATCATTTGGTGCAACCTAGACATCCAAGGGAGCACATATAATGAATCCCATCTCAGGTCAGTTGCAAGGTCAAAAGGCCCTGCCTTGGTGGGAAATCAAGCAAACTTCAGGGAGACATTGAAAAGCCATGTCCAAGTCTTTGAGAGCCAGTCAGTTGGCACTTGGAAATGCTTAAAAGAGTGAGAAACTAATCACTTGGCTTTGATCCATTAGCTCAGCTGTAATGTAGCAGAGCTAATGCAGTCATAGGCAGCAGACAGCTTCTCTGGCTGAAAAAAACATCAAAAGTTCTTTCACTTTGCAATGAAAATTAAATGTGGAAATAATTTCCTGCTCCTTTTTGGAATATTACTCTGCTATTAACTAGGCTAAGATCATTAAAAAGTAATGACATGAAGTTGCATGCATCATTATTTTAAGAGAGATTGAATGAAAATATACCGTCGATCTTTTCTGCTTCTTGTCTTATCCCTGGCTTAATCAACATTGATAAGGCCCAGAGTGAACATGAATTTTAATATTAAAGTTACAGCTTTGGCCTTGAAGAAGGAAATCTGGATCATTAGAAAATGGACTGACAGACTTCATAACACATCTTCATGATTTTTTAAATCAAGTTTTTATTAATACAAAATTAAGAATGACTCAAAATGAGTTGCTCAGAAGATGAATAGGAAGTTCAACACTGGTTTGAAAGAAGTAACTGTGTTTTCCTCATTGCTCTTTTCAGTGGAAAGATGTCAGTGGCAAATTACATGCATCATGTTACAATCGTTGGGACCTATTTATTGTTCACCGACATGATGACTCCTCAGGTCCTGGAGAAATGTAAACTAAGATAAATAGTCCATCCCACAGAAATGTAGGAAATTTGACTGGCTGCCTAGCACATCCCACATCCAGAATGCCTGCATGTGAGGAAGGGAGGGGGTGTGGATCTGGATTCTGAAGAAAAGGCTTTGTAAAGATAGTACGGATTCTCAAGTTACAATAACTGCCTTTATCTCCTCCTCTTCCCTCCTTCCAGCATACCCCAGTAGCCATCCCTGTAACACGGATGAGCAGTGTGGTAGTAACAGGAAACTAATCAGAAGTGATTGCAATATTAGCCATTGTCTGGACAGATGTCATCTGTGCCCAGCCTAAATGTATGTATCGGATGGGGTAGGAGAGAAATGGATGCTTCTCTTCTCCCGTCTTCCAGGGTTGGAAGGAGAGCTGTAATTGGCCTCAGGTAGGCTTGTTTAGTACAAATATTCTAACTGCATCAGCTCTGAAGGAAAAGAACAAAGATAAAATATTATATCAACAAAATGTTGTCTAATGGGGTGAGTGGATACAGAAGCAAAACCTGAAAACTTTATTCTCCTTTCAAGTTCGCTATCAAATCTACAATATTAGATCTCTATGTAAATTTGAATATTATAATCTAACACATTGTAGTTACATCAGTGTTTATTTCCCCCTAGACCAAAGGCAAATATTTTCACCAAGGAGAATTTGGAAAATTCCACAACGTATAAAAAAAGAAAATTAAAAGTCTCCATAACGCCGTCTGTCAGCGACCATTGTTAGCACTTTTGTGTAGTTATCTCCAAGTTCTTCCCCTGCTCCTGCCTCTCGCTTTTAGATAATTTACATAATTATGATCATAGACTATGTACAGTTTCACACCCTGCTGTTTTTTTCTTAACATACTTGCATAAGAATGTTCCCATATCATTAAAAAATCTTTATAAAATATAGTCTTTTGAACTTTATACTCTAATTAGAGGGTTTTGCATAATTTTATTTGCACATGCAATTAAACATCACATTATTTGTGTAGGATTTTAATTACTCTTCTGGGAAGGTCTTAGTACTCACTGCAAAACTGATGTTAAAGGCCTTTATGAATCATTAGAGAGCTTGTCCCTTAATATGTCCAAAAAGAGAACGACAATAAAATCTCTCATAGACCCCTTTTCAAGAGAGTATTTTTACCCAGACAGAACTGGATTTTCAAGGCAGGGAACTCTTTTGGACTGGAGAAGTGGTAGCTTCTGTGGACCCATAGGCTCTGAGGAGCCCAGGGCAAAAAGTTGGATTCCAGGACTACAACTTTGAGCCTGTAGTCTGGCACAGCAGGAATAGAATGATTTAGGAAGCGTAATGAAGAATAGTTAGAAGTACTCTGGGCAGTTGGTGAAAAACGTCAACATAAGTCTGTAAAACTGCTGCTTCAATGCCAAGGTGAAAGTTTGTCTCCTTTGGAGTCAGAAGGATGTGACTTATGATCCCACACTTAGCTGTGTGTGCCTGAGCAAGTTGCTTAACCTCTCTGAGACTCTTTTTTCATCAATAAGGAAGATAACTATGTCTACTTGATATGATTGATGGGTGAACTAAATGAAATAACGTGTGTAAAGCCCTTAATATGTCATCAATAAATGGCACTTGGCTGCTGTTTACAATTAGGGTTATTGTCATTTTTCTTTGTTACCATTTTTTTTCTTGAACTTTCTCAAATTCACCCAAGGATGGGTTGGGTGGTCTTATATACATAAATTTCAGAATCGGTCTTTAGTTCAAACCCAGTTCTAGCGTGTACCAGCATGTGCCTTTAAGGGCTCATTTCTTCTTCTTCTTCTTCTTCTTCTTCTTCTTCTTTTTTTTTTTTGAGACAGAGTCTCGCTCTGTCACCCAGGCTGGATGGATGGCGTGATCTCAGATCACTGAAACCTCCGCCTCCAGGGTTCAAGTGATTCTCCTTGCCTCATGCCCAACTAATTTTTGTAATTTTAGTAGAGACAGGGTTTCGCCATGTTGGCCAGGCTAGTCTTGAACTCCTGATCTCAGGTGACCCACCCGCCTCAGCCTCTCAAAGTGCTGCGATTACAGGTGGGAGCCACTGTGCCCAGTCAACAGGTTATTTCTTAAGCTTCTGTTTTCTCTCTGAAGCTGATATGACTTCTACCAAAAGTGCACAGAATGAAAAGTATGTTGCTGTGAGGTTGTAAGGAAGGAATAAGATAATATTCTGTCAGTGGAATGAATAGTCAAGGTTACCACAGCTGCTAAATGTCTGATTCTCTTACATGACTATTCTGCAACTCATTCTGAGAATCCATAGAATTCATTTCAATGAAATGCATTGAAGTAGGGGTGAACTTATGTGTATTCTAGTGATACAGCTGCACATGGGGCAAGTACATCTACTCACATGAAGTTCATCATATTTGCAAGGGTGTGAGTTGTGTGTTTACATATGTGAATATTTGTTAAAACATTCAGTTCTGATGAGCTGAATACTTCTTGAAATCTATGCTTGGTCTTACATCAGAATATGAGCACATTTGCAGAGGGACATGTGTATTAGTCACAGGTAATTAGGACAGCCTCGTGGAGGGTTTTGACAGGGCAGGACATTGCACTGTGGATCTGGTCTTGGACTGGAGAATTAGATTATTAAGATTAGGAAGACTTTGCAGAGCAAGTGATATCAACACTTAAGATACCTCATGTCCTTTTCCCATAGAATGTGCACAGCCCTAAGTAGTCATAGGGCCTCCACTGCTAATACGGACTTTCCCAGGGACGGAGCAAATTGTAATTTGGTTTTCGGGATATCCTTTCTCAGAATCATGCATCATCTCTGGATAAGTGTCACTCTCTCAAGAACAAGATCAGGAAAGAGAGAAGGCTTGTCTAAACCTGGGGCTTAGCCGAGGAAGAATGGCTGAATAATAAGATGGAGAAAATATTCAGAATGAAATATTCATGGGTGTAGGAAATAGGATCTGTGCCTAATAAAATGATCGTGCTAGGTTTCAGGGCCCCCTACGCCTCTCTGCAAATTATGCCCCCATCACTTCTCCTCTGTGAGCATTAAAATATATAATTAATGCTCATGGTTAATAATACATTTCTAATTTCCAGTTGCAAAAATACAGCTTTTCCCTCCATTGGAGGATCACCTATATTTTGTCATTAACATTTTGTCATAAGAGGCAAGAATGATTTACACGAACAGTAAATCGACAGGCAAGCTGCTGATCTGGGCTTAAGCCAAACTCTTTGGGGAAGGGCTTCATTTATCACCTGGGACTTAGTGTAGTTCTTCTGCTGATTTATGTGGAAAGGAATGAGAGAGAGAGTCCTGTGGAAGGGTCTTGGGGCCCTGGGGGGTTAGTAATAATAAATAGGGTACATGGAACAGCAGCTGTCAGAGTCAGAGTAACTCCAGTTGAGAGAGGGGTGGATTTCTGGTTATTGGACCAGTTCTGGAGAACACCTGGCCCAAGTGTTCTGAATATCCAGCTGCCTGTTGTATGTCTCCATTTGAATATCCCACTAACACAGGAAACTCAACACAACTTCCTCCTCTTTTTTCTCAAATGTGTTTTTCTTCCAGAGTGTCTTTTTCTCATCTACCTACTTTGTCAAGTCAGGTACTTGGGAGTCAACCAGTGACATCTCCTACATATTTCCTTCTGCATCCAAATAATCACAATTCCTTTCAAAGTACCCCTTCTTCCATTAGCTCACTAGGTCCCCACAAAAGCCTTGAGCTGCAGGAGAAGTGGGATTTTTATTTCCTATTTTTCAATGGAAGGAACTAAGGAACTCACCCACAACCACACTGGTAACGAATGACTTTCAGGATTTTTCATCAGTGGTCCAGTGTTTTTCTCAGTATACCATCTTGAATGAGAGACTTGTTTTCTTCTTTATTTCTCACTTCTCTTACTTTGTGCTCAGTACATTTTTCTGGGAGCTCATGGTTGCTCTGCCTTCCCAAGTTCCCACAAAAGTCTTGAGATGCAGGTGAAGCAGGATTTTTGTTTCCTTTTTTTGAGTAGAAGAAACTGAGGAACTCACCCATAACCACACTGGTAATGAATGTCAGGATCTAGGTGTCAGGTGTGTTTAACCCGTTTATGCCAGAGGTTGCAATTTTTTGAATTGCAGACATGTACAAAAAAAATCAGACATTGGCAAGACCTTGAGCAATAGGATAGAAGTAACTCCTACATGCTCAGTGTTCCAGTAAGGGAACACTAGGCGTACATGGGCTTTAATCAGTGGTCCAGTGTGAGGAATTTCATTGTAAGGAATTCTCCTCTTCTCAGGGAGAAAAGCACAAAGACAGTGTTCTTTTACCTTCTTGTGTATCCTATGTCCCATTCTCTAAGGATCTTTTTTGAATTGGTTAATGTGGTAATTCAACAAAGATAAGCTGGCAGGGGTTCCGTGCACTCATTACCTTCTGTAGGTAACATTTTTATAATGACATCTGCTCGTGCTTCAAACCTAAGTGACTCCAGGTATTAAAGTGTTACTCATATTCAAGAAGGATGATGGTCTTGAGAGTGTGGCCACTACAGATCTGGGTTAGAGAGTTTGATTAAGACTTCTCTCAGTCACATCAGAAATGTTAGAATCTTTCACTTTGCTCTTTTGAGGGAAAGGACACCAAACAAAAATGATATTTAAGTTTCCTTGTATGAAAACTCAATCTACTTGGCCCATTGAAGGAATGGTAGTCAATGAATGACCTTCCATTGTGGACTGCTTTGTTGTGAAGTACAAATCCTTGCACATAATTTCATCTGGACTGCATAAAAAATCTGTTCTGTGGCCAGGTGCAGTGGCTCACGCCTGTAATCCCAGCACTTTGGGAGGCCGAGGAGGGTGGATCACCTGAGGTCAGGAGTTTGAGACCAGCCTGGTTAATATGGTGAAACCCTGTCTCTACTAAAAATACAAAAATTAGCTGGGAGTGGTGGCATGCACCTGTCATCCCAGCTAGTCAGGAGGCTGAGGCAGGAGAATCGCTTGAACCTGAGAGGTGGAGGTGGTAGTGAGCTGAGATCGTGCCATTGCACTCCAACCTGGGTGACAGAGCAAGACTTCGTCTCAAAAAACCAACAAAAAACAGCAGCAACAACAAATCGTTCTGTGGGGTGCAGAATCTAATTCAGAACAGTTAAATAATAACGTATGTAAGATCACACACAACTCAGGTCCAAGTCCTTCCATGGGCCAGAATCCAGTTAGTTGGATTCCTGGATATACAATGTTGGGGGGAAAAATTAAGGCTTTGGCCTGGTGCGGTGGCTCATGTGTGTAATCCCAGCACTTTGGGAGGCTGAGTTGGGTGGATCACGAGATCAGGAGATCCAGACCATCCTGGCCAACGTAGTGAAACCCCTTCTTTACTAAAAATACAAAAAATTAGCTGGGTGTAGTGGTGCGCAGCTGTAATCCCAGGTACTCAGGAGGCTGAGGCAGGAGAATCACTTGAACCCAGGAGGTGGAGACTTCAGTAAGCAGAGATGGTGCCACAGTGCTCCAGCCTGGGGAACAGAGCAAGACTCTGTCTCAAAAAAAAAAAAAAAAGGCTTTGAGACATCAAAGAAAGAGGTTTGGAAGATGAATGGCAAATCTAGGACTCTTGGGGCAAACTCAGATACACCTGGCTCGAAATGTAGTTGGACAGCGCCTGAGCCATGAGATCCTGGGACAAGCTAATTAATCTCACAGACTTTCTGTTTTATCTGTAACATTGAGATAATGACACCAATAATCCTCCTTATTTTTATCCTCACAAGTATTTAAGACTTCCCAATTAGTGAAGCTATGAAAATACTGTGCGAACTTTGAAATACCATGCAGATGTCTGGGTGCAAAAATGCAATTAGAGAATTTTTATTTCTTCAAATGGAGCTGCACATGTTTGTAGGCATTCTCAAGCAACGAGGAAGAGCATGAGATAATGAAGGCTAGGGGATTTTTTTTTTTTTAAGGATCTTGAAATTGTGTCTGTTAAAGTGTTTTGACTGTAAGCAACAGAAACTAAGGCTGAGCAAAAAAGGCAGTTTATAGGAAAACGTGGGGGCATCTCAGGATATGTATGTTCAGTGATTATTTGAGAATTCAGTGGACAAAGGCTAAGGTAAGGTCAGAAGAAGCAGTAATGGTATACTGATAAAGGTGGGTAGATCAGCGTCTTTTTCCCTTAGGGTGTCAGACTTCTTGCGTATCTGTACTCCTACTCCTCCTCTCAGTAGGACTCAAGTATCATCTTCTGTTTTTGTCTTCAGCCTAGGCTAGAAATGGTTTTCCCACCTAGGAATAAGCATGCGATGCATGCCTAATAATTCCTTTCAGCCTTAACTTTGCTTCTTAGATTAATGACCCAAGCTGAGAATTATTCTGCAAAGAATATTTACTTTTGAAACCTAATTGAACTTCTCCAGTTGGTCTGAGCTCCCCATTCCTAGAAAAGACTGATAAGCACCCTGAGTATCCGAGTCCCTTGTCTGGTGTTTTCTCTGTTGAATGGTCCTGTCTCCCAGATAAACTGATCTGGCCCTCTAGTTCTGAGATTCTGACCCCTAAGTGGGCTTTATGTGATCTTTGGAGCCGTCCTTCTGTAAATTAAGTGGGTGGTCCTCAGAAGGTCTATACCCCAACTTTTTTTTTTTTTTTGGAGACCCAGTTTCACTCTGTCACCCAGGATGGAGTGCAGTTGCATGATCTCAGTTCACTGTAACCTCCACCTCCCGGGTTCAAGCAATTCTCTTGCCCCAGCCTCCCGAGTAGCTGGGATTACAGGCATGTGCTACCATGCCTGGCTAATTTTTATATTATTAGTAGAGGCAGGGTTCCACCAGGTTAGCCAGGCTAGTCTTGAACTCCTGACCTCAAATGATCTGCCTGCCTCAACCTCCCAAAGTTCTGAGATTACAGGTGTAAGCCATCATGCCTGACCTATACCCCAACTTGTTGATTGGACTGATGTAGCAATCAGACTAAGACCCTCTACCCTTTCAGGGGAGGGTCCTAATCAAAATGATCTCTGAGGATAGGCTTGTCTAGCACTCTCCAAGTCAGAACATCTCCTGAATAGAATGGTTTGACCCTCAACTTGTGGGATTCTGATTTCTGGGTTCCTTATGCTGTATGGTGAAGCATCCGTCTCTAGAAGTAAAATTGTCCTAAATTTGGTGAAGGGGCTTTGTTTTCCAAAGACAGTGACTTATTTCAGATGAACTATCTTATAAAGAAAGTTGTAGGATGGAAAACTCTTTTTTTTAAGACAAAGTTTATTCATGTGGATTTCTTTTCTTGTTTGAAGCCTCCAGGAGGCAGCTTCTATTTGGGGTAGTGTTGTAAACACTCTCCTGGTTCTGTTGTGTGGGCCTCCTCAACGGCTGCCTGTTTGCTGATGTCTGCTCTTTAACGATGTATGCTGAAATTAATGTGTTTTGGCTCAGTGGCTGCTATTTCTAATTGTACTTCTTTTGGAGGAAATAAGCCTTTGGATGTATGTTATGGTAGTGGAGCCAAATATCTGATTCCATCTATGCAGATGAAATGAGTAATACAACCCAGTGCGCTGGAGGATCGTGTGATACACACATACACTTTTGTGAGGCCTTTTGGGAATGAGCTAATACAAGGATTTATAATTAAAACTCACAAGGAAGCGGGTCATATTTTTATCCACTGCTTTTTAAGATGACCAGATGCATCCAAACTATTATCTTTTGCTGGTTGCCAAAGTAAGCCTAAAGCACAGGCAGATATTATAAGCCGAGATCTCCCATTTGTACCCCTCAAAACTTTTTGGCTGTTCAGAAACTCATTGGAGGTGTTCTTGGGATAGGGAGAGCATGTGTTACAGGTTCCACTTGTCTCAGTCATAGGTCTGCACTTCCCTCTTTATCCAGAGATGTTATTTTTATGTGTTAAACATGGAGTTCCATATCTCTTACGTTGGGAGAATCTCAGGTTTTAAGCCACAGAAACAGACTAGCTCACTTAGGCGAAAAAGGAACTTAGTAAAGAGAAATGAGGAGACACAGAGAAGTAAAGGGGATGCTGGACAACCTTATTGGGAGATACGACTGGGGACAGCTCCTGGATCCATGTAGCAGCAACTAATAGACCAACTTTCCATGGCACCAGGGTTGGGCTCCAGTCAGTTAGGGACTTTGTGTTAGGAATTGGTTTAGGAATTTGTTTTCAAATTCCCAGGCACAGGAGTCTGATTAGCTTAGAAATATGACTGGGTTGGGTTAATGGGTTCGTTTTTAAAATGATGCATTTTGAAATTAAGTAATATATTGACATCTGTGATGAGACTCTATTGAAAGCTGCTGAAAAAAATGGGACCTTGAGATGCATGGAAAAAGATCCAATTATGGTAGCTTCTTTTTTGGTGTTCATTTTCTAGCCACAGGGAAATCTCTGCCTCCCCTCCTCTTCTTACCTCCACCTCCATACTCACTCCTGGTATTGGATTATAGCTGGGCCTCTCCATGGCTTTGGTCAGGTAACCACTCTGCTCAGGTGAGAGTGGAAGTAGCTTGACTGAGTTTCCCAGCAAGACAGTGTGGGGGAGGTGGTTTCCTAAAGGAAGATTGAGAGAATGTGGCCGAAGGGTGTGAACACGGGTGCTGGGTGGGTACAGAAGACCACGTGGACAACAACAGTGATGTCATGCACAGTAAGATTTTATGCTCAGAAGAAACCTGAAGACTGCTGGTCTGAGTAGTTATGCCAGATGTTTAAGGCTAACCAGTGGTCTAGACAAGTGGTTCTTAAAATGTGGCCCCTGAATCAGTAGCATCAGCATAACCTGGAAAGTTGTTAGAAGTGCAGATTCTTGGGCCCCACCCAGACCTTTCTGGTTGGAAACCTTGGGAGTGGGGCCCCAAACTCTGTGTTAATAAACCCTCCATGTGATTCCAATGCACAATGAAATCTGAGAAGTATTGATCTAGTCCATCATGTACAATGCTAAGCATATATCTCAGAAATTCCTTTATTCCTCCCCTTGTAATACTATATTTCAATTTTCTTAGATCCCCCCCCCCATGAGTTCTGCATCCTTTACTTCAAAAAACAGGCGAAACTCCTTGGAATGCAGTGATCTCCCTAACCTCATACGCATTTACAGGACCATTCTCCTGCAAGAATGAAACTATGAAGCTTACCTACTTTAACCCAGAAGAATTCTATTATCTGGGATGGAGAAAATAATGTCATATTCTAGGTTCCAAAAATTTTACTTTTATCAGAAAAAAAGAAATTTAGACGTAGGCTTGGGAATATGGTGGGGTTCTGGAGTTGCTTTGACAGGATTAGTTTGTAAAGTACTACTAAAACTAATCACAAGGCTGGGTGACTTAGAGAATGCCAGATGTTCCCTTTACAGATGAACGTCTAAGAACTTTTAATTAGCTAAAGAGAATCTAGAATCTTCAAGAAGGAAATGCAACGCAATGCAGATATGCAATGTTACTTAACTGCATCCCATCAGGGAACATACTCTAAGTAAAACAGATGTAGACAATATCCCTGGATATTGTGACCATTCCTAAACCCTTTTCCCTGTGCATAGTGCTAGGAAGTTTTCTAATATGTTCTGAAATATTTAGTGGTGTCAGTGAAATTTGACATAAGAGTAGAAATGAAGTCATCAGTCATAAATATTTAGTTCTTACCTTGCAAATTAATGAATGAGTTCACTGGCCTGAGAGTTGAGAAATTTGGTCTCAAGTTCTGGGTTGTGCATTAGTTTCACCAATTTGGGAGATTTGAAGGTGAGGATGTTGGAAAAAATCTCAAGGGCTCTATGCTGTTCTAATACCCTTTGAATGTTAAAATTCTGAAAGAGGCTATCATATTTTATGGCATTCCAAATGCAGCAATTTATCTTTAGCATTCAACTTTCCTTTTTATGACCATTCCCATTTGACATTTGGAGTGCTTTGGATCATTCCCATACAGGCTTAGCACCTTTTTAATCTCAAAAACAAATTTCACTGGACATATTTAATTGCCTGTTTCTATTCAGAGCAAAATAAAGTAAAATTTAGGGTGGAAAAACCTCTGACATGAAACCTCCAAAGAGAGTGAATTACCTGATCTATTGTTTTTTTCATAATAAATTTCCAAAGCTTATATTATGCTTCCTAGTTGCCAATTGAGAATTTGTCTGATGAGTTATTTGATCAAAGACCAAGCTTAAGATTGAGTTCATTTTTCAAAAGATCTGGCTGCCCTAGGGACTAGCCACACAGGCATACCAGATGCTCCATTTGGATTCCTTGGAGGAAGGCCGTGGCTGTTTACTGCACACACACAAAAAAACATTGCCTAGGTGCCTCCTGAGAGCTGAATTAGCTTGTAGACTTACTCCTCTTTAGGAGTTGTATTGGTATAATTTGATGCCTATTTTCTACAAACTGGCTCTGCAGAGATAAAACTATAAAATCATGAACTTTAGAGTCAGGTAGATCCAGATTCATCTTCTGTCTCTGCTATTTATAAGTTAAGGTATCTTTGAAACTGGTCCAATTGTCCCATAGAATTAAGGTTTACAATTCTATAGAATAACTATAGAAATTGACTCTCTAGTCTTAAAACTTGAAAAACGTACATTTATCTTATGTGAGTTCCTTTCTCAGAAAGCTAACCATCAGGCCTCCCAGATAGTACCAAGGAATTGAAAATTAACAGATCATTGTATCTGGACAGTGAGATGCCAAACCCTTCATTCGTCATGATTGCTTTCTTACCCCTCCCTAATTTTCTGTTTTCCTAATCAACCACCTGCTTCCTGTTGACAAACTCTTCTTCCTTACTGCTACCTAATTCCTATTTTCCTGTGCATGGCTATGTTCCTTCCCTGCTATATAACCCCCCACTTCTGGTCAGTTGGGGAGATGGATTTGAGACTGATCTTCTATCTCTTCAGCTGCAGTATCCAATTAAAGCCTTCTTTCCTGGCAATACTTGTTGTCTCATTGATTGACTTTCTGTGTGGCAAATAGTAGGACCTAGACTGAACCTCTGGCATTTTGGTAACATCTTGATGGTTAATAATAACTTTGCAAGCTTTGGTAGCAGTGAAATGAGTTTGCTGGAGTGCTAGGGGCAGATTTTTTTTCAGGGACACTTAAGAACTGACTTAAGGATGGACTGTGCTTTTCCCCACGTTGCAGCTGATAAGAACATGGGCCTTGCCAACATAGAATCTAGGTTTGAGTTCCAGGAGAACTTATTCACTTTTTTACCAAAAAATTATTAAATAGAAATGCATAGCTTGTAACTGAAAGTCATTTTGCAATTCTAATGCATACCTTGAGTATACAAAAATCAAAAATTTAAAAAATTACAAAAACCAAGAGTAGTGGTAGAAATGTGACTTTCTAAATCTGTTGCATTTATGTAAATATGTACCTTTCAGAGACACTGGGGTCCAAGGGAAGCTAAACTGAGACACATTACAGTGGCCTTTGTTCTATGTGGCCACCTTGAGTTCAATAAGTTTCTGTATCCATAGCTAAATATACTGGTTATATCAGGGAGGAGGGAGGAAGAAAGAGAGAAGGAGACAGAAATGAGGCAGGAAGGGGAAAGAGGGAAAGAGAGAGAGATTTTCATAAACCAATAATCCACCCCAAATGTTGAACATATACACGAGAATCTGTATAACTGTAACCTGAACATAACTAGGACCCTGTGTGGCCCTGTCTTATATAATCCCTCATTTTTATCAGAAAATGTTGAAAACAAATCAAGGCTTTATTCAAACTCTTGAGAAAATGACAAAGGTAAGAATCATTTCTGATGTCCTAAATATCTCTTAGAAAGTTTCTCTGTATTTCCCTACCTCCAGTTTCTTATATTCTTAGGAATGATTCCTTGCAAACTCTCTCCTCTTTTTCTGTATCGACCCCAAATGCTTCTTCATATGTAATCTGGCAAGCTCTTCCATTTTCCCACTACTTTTGCTCTTTTTTCTTTTTTTTTGAGATGGAGTTTCGCTCTTGTTGTCCCAGCTGGAGTGAAATGGCGAAACCTTGGCTCACCTCAGCCTCTGCCTCCTGGGTTCAAGCGATTCTCCTGCCTCAGTCTCCTGAGTAGCTGGGATTACAGGTGTGCACCACCACGCCTGGCTAATTTTTTTATTTTTAGTAGAAACAAGGTTTCTCCATGTTGGTCAGGCTGGTTTCAAACTCCTGACTTATGTGATCCACCTACCTCTGCCTCCCAAAGTGCTGGGATTATAGGTGTGAGCTACCGTGCCCAGCCCCTGCTTTTGCATTTAAAAAATTATTACGTATAGGTCAAATAAGTCCCTATTTCTTCATTTTTACCTCCATTTTAGCACTATTTGGATTCTTCTTGTATTAGTCAGCATTTTCCAAAGAAGCAGAAAGAGCAATCTCGTGTGTGTGTGTGTGTGTGTGTGTGTGTGTTTGTATTTCTATCCGTCTGTCTCTCTGTTACATGTTTGCCTCTATGTCTGTCTGTCTACCTACCTACCTTCCTACTTATCCATTATAAAGACTTGGCCTATGATTTTGGAGGCTGGCAAGTCCCAGTAGTAAGCAAACTAGAGATTCAGGAGAGCCCATGATATAAAATCTAGCCTGAAAGCTGGCAGGCTTGAGACCCAAGAAGAGCTGATGTTTCCATTTGAGCCTGAAGACCAGAAAAGACCAATGTTTCACCTCTAAAAGCCAGGCAAGAGGAGTTCCCTTCTATTTATAGAAGGATCAGTTTCTTGGTTCTATTTAAGTCTTCAGTGGATTGGATGAAGCCTGTATACACTAGAGAGGGCATATGCTTCACTCAGTCTACCAACTCAGATATTAGTCTCCTCCACAAACATCCTCACAGGCACACCCAGAATAATCTTTGAACAAATGTCTGGGCACCCCATGGCCCAGTCAAATTGACATACACTGCCTAGCAAGGAAGATCCCATGAGATGGACCAAGATTTTTCCCTTTTACAGGCAGAGAGTGGGGAGGAGGCTGACTGCAAACATAATTTAATATCTCATCCTCTTATTCCAGTCACAATGAACTTGCAAGATCACTATGAGAATTAGAAGTGATATATGTAAAATGGCTAGTGCATAGCATAGGGTAGGAGCTCAAAGGAAGGAAGCTGTATTGCTCAATTATTCTTGGTTTCTCTCAGATTTACTGTATGCTGTTAGGCTGGATGTGAGACAATGCACAAAACACAAGCAAAAGAACAGGGAGCTCAGCTCTCCAAAAGACACCCCCTTTTATGGTTTTATGGATGAGTGAGTGTTAATGCAGCTTAATGCATGCAATTGACAAACGATGGTTTATTCTACACAGTGACTGGACAGCAATAGACTCTGTGGATAGACACAGAAATATGACAAAGCCTTTTCCCTGGAGGCGCTCACTTTCTAATAGTAAAGATAGTCTGGTAAACAGATAAAAACCCATGTAGAAAGTGCTAATTAGAGATACAGAGTTCTCAGAGCACAGAGGATGGAGTGACAAAACTCACGCGTGACAAAAGCTGGAGGCTTTGATCTGGGTTCTCAAAGATAAGTGTGTGTTATCTATACAAAGCTAAGAGAAGAAAAATAACAGTTATTTTGCCTATTGTGTGTTAGGCACATGCATCTCTTTCCAATTTTTATGCATAAAAATTTTCATTTATTTCTAATGAGGGTTCCTAGGAAATATGTATGAGTATCTTCATTGTATAGATAAAGATATTAGGGCTCAAAGAGGTTAAGGGACTTGCTCCAGTTTACATAGCAGGGAGGAGGGAAGCCTAGATTGAACCAAGGTGGGTTTTTTTCTGTTTTTGTTTTGTTTTGTTTTGTCTCTAGAAGCCCTCTATGCTTCCGATTCCTCTGTAAGGGAATAACTTTAAAGGCATAAAGAAGTGGACAAGGCTAGTCACAGTTTGAAGATGTTTTGGGAACACATGACCAAGGGTCACATTGCAGTAATGTTGCTCTTTTTTTGGGATGTGTTCATTGATGACAGAGAGAAAAGAATTGGGCAAAAAGATGCATAGTGGGGAGATGGGAATTGAATGATTAGAGGTTTGGGGAATATTGAGGTTTGTCTCTTTATACATAAAGGTGAAGCTCAAGCTAGTAATGACATGTCATTAAAAGTATGGGGCTCAGGTGGACCTTCTTTTGAAGGTCCAGCTCTGTCATTTATCAAGTGTATAACTTGGACAGCTGAGCCTCAGTTTCTTCAACTGTAAAATACAAATAATTATAGTATCCAACCCAAAGGATTATTGAGAGTGAAACTGAGGCAGTACATGTAAATGGCTTAGCAACATACCTAACATATATTAATTATTCAGTAAATGTAATTGTTATTATTACCATTATTCATTCTCTTGGAAGGGTGTAGACTAATTTTTCTTGTGTGCCTAATCTGGGAACCTTTGAAGACAGTCATCATGCATTCTTGATAGGTTCTCTGGGTGTGTGTGCATCTGTGTAATCATATGCTTTAGATACAGCTGTGCCTTTCATGGCTCCTAGTAATTTATGCCAGGCTGCTGGTCTCATGGGCTATTTGTGTTTGTTCTGCTATTACATAATGCCTGATTCTGTTACATGACTATTCTGCAGCTCATCTCTAAGACTGATTAAAGCAGATCTCTGTGTGCACCTATGTCTGTAAGGCAGGAGGAGTTGAGTGCTGTTGTCATGATATTGTTGGAAGCTTTGGCTAAAGTTGCTTAGGCAACCTCAGTGATAATGCAGTATCAGCTCCCTGAAGCACATTTAATTAGATTGCATTTTCCATGCACCCATCATCATGATAGCTTGCTTGCTTTCTTTCTTTCTTTTTCTTTTTCATTTTCTTTTTTATTATGGAATGTAGCTCTGTTGCCCAGGCTGGAGTGCAGTGGTACCATCTCGGCTCACTGCAGTCTCTGCCTCCTGGGTTCAAGCAATTCATGTGCCTCAGACTCCTGAGTAGCTGAGGCATGACCCCTGGCTAAGTTTTTTATTTTTAGTAGAGACAGAGTTTCGCTATGTTGGCCAGGGTGATCTCAAACGCCTGACCTCAAGTAGTCCGCCTGCCTTGACCTCCCAAAGTGTTGGGATTACAGGCCTGAGCCACTGTGCTCAGCCAATAATTGCTTTCTTACTCCTCCCCAATTCCTGTTTTCCTAACCAAACACTTGCTGCCTGTTGACCAAACTTCTTTTCCTTACCACTCCCTAATTCCTGTTTTCCCACATGTAGTTACATTTCTTCCCTGCTATATAAACCTGTAATTTTAGTTGGTTAGGGAGATGGATTTGAGACTTCCCTCTCATTTTCTTGGCTGTAGCACCCAATTAAAGCCTTCTTCCCTGGCAGTATCTGTTGTCTCAGTGATTGACTTACTGTGTGGTGAGCAACAGGACCTAGAACGGAACTCCTGGCATTTTGGTAACAGATTTTGGTTGCCTAACTGGGAACATGTTTGTGGCTCAGCTGCAGGGGTTAGAAATTTGGAACCACTTCTAAGCAGCTGCTTGGCCATTTTGAGCCAGAGATAGATTTTAGTCTCTCTCCTTGACTCCAGTGCTACCTGCTCCAACTGTGTTCCTGATCACCTAGGAAGAACAGCCTTTGAAAGCTGACATCTGGGTGTGGATGGCTGAATGTCTTCTGTGGGTACCAGACAGCAGGAATGACTTCTTTCTATTTGGGAAATTGGGAGGGAATTTCCATTTGCAGGTTAAATACGTTCAACCTTTTGAGAGAGGAAAGCACCTTGACTGTTTCAGCTGGATACTCATAGAGCTTGTTGCTGCTGCAGTTGGATTGTGTTTTGGTGATTGTTTGTGTGTGTGCCAACATGGTCATGGGAGGTCAGGGTCGATCCCAGAGTGCAGCCCACTTGGTTGCATTCTTTGGGGTTGGTCTGAATGTAGTTGTGGGCCAATGGAATGAAGGAAAATCTATGGTCATACTACCGTGAATGTGCCCAGTCTTGTCAGGTCTCAGAAGGTCTCTGAATCATAGTGTTGTCTTGCAGTTGGATTCATTTTGCTGTTGAACAGGAAAACAGATTAAGTTTCATATATCCAGGTTTTTACACTGCTGTTCCAAGAAGGGTTGGGCCTTGTGAGTATATGATGTTCTTATGTGGTGCTGTTTGACTCCAGTGTTCTTTGTAGTCTGGGCAGGTTTGGCCTTTGAAGATTGAACTGCCATAGAAAGTGCTTTACCCAAAATTTTGGTTCATAGAGCCTTCATTGGATTACCTGTTGGGGCAAACTAAGTTTAACCACATGAACGTGTTCATAAACCAGTGAGTTTATATTGATTACTATCTCATGCCTAGATTCTGAGGTAGAGGCTATTAGACTTTTATGTGTATGTGTGTATGTATATATATATGTGTGTGTGTGTGTGTGTATATATATGTGTGTGTGTGTGGATGTTATGTGCTGTTTTACATGTTTTTATATTATATATAGAAGGAATCTAGATAAACTCTTAAATGAAATAGTTGAGTGCATATGAATGGGATAAATGCTTGTACATGAACTTTCTGTGTAATTTAAAATCTTAAAATTATTTTTGATTCTCGTGGGATGTTTTTAGGTGGTACCAAATTGGCTTATAATTAAATGAGTATTCATAAATTAAGTAAATAAGTATAAGCTTTTGTTCAAGTGATGTAACTTAAGTAAATCTTTAGTAAATTGGTTTTAAAATTATTGGTGAAATGGAAATAGCAACGTCTTCAGAACTGTCAGCGTACATTTTTGTTTGGGTATTATATTTGTCTATGCCAGAGATTTTGAGATGTCAGGGTTTGGCACAGAAGGTTACAAAATGATACACTCAGCCAAAACAAAGTAATCTTTGTTTCTTGACTTTTTTGATACAAAGACAAATTTAACCTTGATGTTTTGATAAAAGCAGCTATGTCTTCTGCGTTATTGGTGAACATGCCCACGTGTTAAAGATTCTTACTTAGGTGAACACTTGATATTCACCAGAATGATAGATTGGATAAAGAAAATGTGACACATATATACCATGGAATACTATGCAGCCATAAAAGAGGAGTTCATGTCTTTTTCAGGGACATGCGTGAAGCTGGAAACCATCATTCTCAGCAAACTGTATAAGAACAGAAAACCAAACACCACATGTGCTCACTCATAATTGAGAGCTGAACAGTGAGAACACATAGACACAGGGAGGGGAAGATCACACACCAGGGCCTGTTGTGAG
>PVKP010038431.1:0-11012 GCA_004027715.1 Plecturocebus donacophilus
AAAGAAAAAAAAGTAATAATAAAACAAACTGACTTTCTGCTACAACACAATCTATCCCATGATGTTATTAATAAATGAAATACTCTGCCCAAATAAGGGGAATCCACATATGCCCAGAAATCCAAGCTGGGCTGTGGTACACACCGTTCAGAAACACAGGACAAGCACACAGTCCCGCGCAAACTTACAGAATCTCGTAATTGCCAAGGACTTCCTTCGGGGGCGACTTGTTCCATTTGCAATCTGGAATTTCACCGTTGGGGACAGCAATGTTGAGGGTGTCATTAATCAGATTATACTTGAGGATTCGATCGTTGGCAGTGCTGGAGGTGAGAGACGGGGACGCATTCACCTGTGAGAGGAAAAGACCCACGTTCCTCACCTGATTCTCTCTCTTTCAGAATGAAAACGCGCACTGCAGAGGAGATGCTGGCTGCTGCACACTTCAGTAAGGTTGTTGTGCCAGGCCCAGTGGCTCATGCCTGTAATCCCAGAACTTTGGGAGGCCAAAGTGGGCAGATCGTGAGGTCAGGAGTTCAAGACCAGCCTAACCAATATGGTGAAACCCTACCTCTACTAAAAAATATATAAAAATTAGCCAGGTGTGGTGGCCCGCTCCTGTAGTCCCAGCTACTAGGGAGGCTGAGGTAGGAGAATTGCTTGAACCCGGGAGGCGGAGGTTGCAGTGAGCTGAGATTAAGCCACTGCACTCCAGCCTGGGCAACAAAGAGAGAGACTCCGTCTCAAATAAAAAGAAAAAAAAAAAAAAAAAAAAGGTTGTTATATAACAAACATTGTGATTATCTAATACCGTCAGAGCACCTTGGATAGGAAGCACTTTGTGATCCACTTGTATTAGCTGTTCAATTAAATATAAGTAATACTCAAAGGTAGGATTTGAATTACGATCTACAAATCAGCAATCGCATAAACAAATATTTTGGGGCCAGAATATATCACAAACATAATTTCAGTGTCTACCTGTGTGACTGGTTCTGTCCTAAGTACCAAGAACCCCCTAGGGGTTTGTTAGAATCAGTGAACCAAATAAGCCTGCCCAAGCAGGAGTGTGGGTTTAAGTAAAAGGCAATGGGCTCCCTTTTTGCTAAGAGAGTAATATCAATAAAGCAGTGTTCTTGGGCTGGGTGCGCTGGCTCATGCCTGTAATCCCAGCACTTTGGGAGGCCAAGGCGGGTGGATCACAAGGTCAGGAGTTCGAGACCAGCCTGGCTAACATGGTGAAACCCTGTCTCTACTAAAGATACAAAAAATGAGCCAGGCATGGTGGCAAACACCTGTAGTCCCAGCTCCACAGGGGGCTGAGGCAGGAGAATCACTTGAACCCGGGAGGCGGAGGTTGCAATGAGCCAAGATCACGCCATTGCACTCCAGCCTGGGCAACAGGGTGAGACTCTATCTCACAAAAAAAAAAAGCAGCATTCTAACTCAAATGATGAATCCGTCCAACACATGGAAAGGTAGTCCCATAAGGCCTCTGAGAAGCTAAGCAATGTCACGAAATCCACACATTCAAATGTAGACATTCACTTTGTTCTGTGGAGAGTCCCACAGGCCCTCAGTCACTGCTTTTTGTTTGTTTTGTTTTTTTGAGATGGAGGCTTGCTCTGTCACCCAGGCTGGAGTGCAGTGGCGCGATCTTGGCTCACTGCAAGCTCTACATCCTGGGTTCAAGCAATTCTCCTGTCAGCCTCCCACGTAGCTGGGACTACAGGTGCCTGCCACCACGCCGAGCTAAGTTTTATATTTTTTATAGAAACAGGGTTTCGCCATGTTGGTCAGGCTGGTCTTGAACTCCTGATCCACCTGACTTGGTGTCCCAAAGTGCTGGGATTACAGGTGTGAGCCACCATGCCGTCAGTCCCTACTTATTTACTCATATTTTGTGCACAGTTCTAATGACCTTGGTTAGCTGTTTGAGGCCATGGGAGATTAAAGGGAGCAAATTCGCAAGCTGTTCAGGTTTCTCCCAGTCAGACTGCCTCTCTGTGATGCTAGCAGGGTACTGAATGTATACTGTGCCAAAGATTTGCACAGACCTCACTGTCCACAAAATAACCACTGTAGTATAGCATAATACTACAATTCTTATTATGAATACATGAAAATTAAGAATTGTTATTAGGCTGTATACAGTGGCTCACACCTATAATCCCAGCACTTTGGGAAGCTGAGGTGGAAGGATTGCTTGAAGGTAGGAGTCTGAGACTAGCTTACAACACAGCGAGACCCCGTCTCTATAAAAAAAAAAAAATTATCTGGGAGGAGTGGCACACACCTCTGGTCCCAGCTAAACAGGAGGCTGAGGTGAGAAGATCACTTGAGCCCAGGAGTTTAAGGCTGCAGTGAGCAATGATGGTAACATTACAATCTAGGCTGGACCACAGAGTGAGGCTTGGTCTCTCTTTTTTTTTTTTGAGATGGAGTCTTGTTCTGTCGCCCAGGCTGGGGTGCAGTGGCGTGATCTTGGCTCACTGCAACCTCTGCCTCCCAGGTTCAAGCAATTTCTCCTGCCTAGCCTCCTGAGTAGCTGGGATTACAGGCGCACATAACCATGCCCAGCTAATTTTTTGTATTTTTGATAGAGACAGGGGTTTCACCATGCTGGCCAGGCTGGTCTTGAACTCCTGACCTCGTGACCTACCCGCTTCAGCCTCCCAAAGTGCTAGGATTACAGGCATGAGCCACTGCGCCTGGCCTGGGTTTTTTTTTTTTTTTAAGAGACCAAGTCTCAGGCTGGTTGTGGTGGTTCACGCCTGTAATCCCAGCACTTTGGGAGGCTGCAGAGGGTGGATCATGAGATCAGAAGTTCAAGACCAGCCTGACCAACATGGTAAAAACTTGTCTCCACTAAAAATACAAAAGTTAGCCAGATATGGTGGCAGATACCTGTAATCCCACCTACTCGTGAGGCTGAGGCATGAGAATTGCTTGAACCCGAGAGATAGAGGTTAGCAGTGAGCTGAGATTGTTCCACTCCACTCCAGCCTGGGTGACAGAGCAAGACTCCATCTCAAAAATCAAAAAAATACCCAAAACACTAGGGTCTCCAAAGCGGGGAGGAAAGAAGAAGGCAAGGGTTTAAAAACTCCCTATTGAATACCATGTTCACTATTTGGGTGACAGGTTCAAGAGAGGCCCAACGCCCAGCATTTTGCAATATATTCATGTAAAAAACCTGCACATGTGCCCCCTGAAACTAAAATTTAAAAAAAAGGCTAGGAGTGGTGGCTCACACTTGTAATTCCAGCACTTTGAGAGGTCAAGGCAGGAGGATCACTTGAGCCCAGGAGTTCAAAACCAGCTTGGGCAACATAGTGAAACCCCATCTCTACAAAAAACAGAAAAATGAGCCAGGCATGGTGGCATGTGCCTGCAGTCCTGTCTACTTGGGAGGCTGAGGCGGGGGGTCACTTGAACCCAGAAGCTGGAGGCTGCAGTGACCTATGGTTGCGTCATTGCCCCTGGCCTAGGTCACAGAGTGGGACCCGGTCTCAAGACAGAAAAAAAAAGAATTGTGCTCGCTTCGGCAGCACATATACTAAAATTGGAACGATACAGAGAAGATTAGCATGGCCCCTGTGCAAGGATGACACACAAATTCGTGAAGCGTTCCACATAAAAAAATTTTTTTTTAATAAAAAAAAAAGGAATTGTTGGCTGGGTGCAGTGGCTCACTCCTGTAATCCTAGCATTTTGGGAGGCCAAGGCGGGTGGATTGCCTGAGCTCAGGAGTTTGAGACAAGCCTGGGCAACACGGTGAAACCCCATCTCTACTAAAATACAAAAAAATTATCCCGGCGTGGTAACGTGCACCTGTAGTCCCAGCTACCTGGGAGGCTGAGGCAGGAGAACTGAATCACTTGAACACAGGAGGCGAAAGCTGTGTCACTGCGCTCCAGCCTGGGCAACAGAGCGAGACTCTGTCTCAAAAAAAAAAAAAGGAATAGTAGCGATGTTCCTTCCTCAGGAGTGTGCTCCTGCTGGCCAAGGGCTTCCGAAGCTGTGAGCTGCTTTTCTAGACGGGAACACTGTCACCCAGGTGACAGGTAGGGTGCAGGACTGAGGGAGGATGGACTAGCCCAGAGGCACCCTGGAGGTGTTGCAGCCACCAAGGTCACGTGAGATAGGCCACAGCTCCCTGTGGTGGGCCGGGCGCTGGGAGGGGAGCAATACAGGAATGTGCTTATACCTCCCCCATCAGCAAACCATCAAACCTGAACATTGGTCCCCTTCCTGCCTGGCCTGAGAAACATGTGGGACCTGGGGAACTGCCAGGCCCAAGTTGGGGCAGAAGCGTGTTGGGGGCTGTGTGGTGTGGCCAGGTGTGGGCGCTGCCGCGGTTACCTCGATCAGCCAGGGCTTCAGCTTGTCGTCAATGATGATGTCATAGCCATAGCATTCAAAGCAGTGCTTGTCATTGTTCATCACCGGCTGAGGAGAGAGTGACCAGCGGGTTACAGGGCCAGCACCAAAGGGTGCAGTGGAGACCAATGCCTCAGAGACAAGCAGGATCGTCCCCACGGTCCTGACCTCCCACAGCAAGGGTTCCCAACCTCCACCCCAAAGGCTTCCTTCCCTCCTTCCCCTCTTCCTCCCGAAGAGCTCAGAGACTGGGCACTTTCCTTGGCCCAATAGAGGGAACTGATGAAGCCATAACGGGCGTCTCTGCATCTCACTCCTCAGAGGCTTGACCAAGACTCAAGCCCTCTGCCGGCATGAGACTGTCATCAGAGTGGACAGACATCCCGGTCCAATCCCAGAACCTACAGTGACAGGGCATAGCCTTATCACAGACAAACACAAACTGTCCACCAGGCTGCCCGTCGCCCCGTCCCAGGCCCTTAGGGAGCCAGGTGCCAGACTATTGACCTCTGTTCCCAGTGATAAATGTAAATCCATTTATAAACAATTTTTAAATTTCCTTTGTAATTTTCAATTCCATGTCACTTAGATACACCTTGGATTAACTGATCTCCAGATACATAAATAATATCACCTGTGGCTGGATGCAGTGGTTCATGTCTGTAATCCCAGCACTTTGGGAGGCCAAGGTGGGAAGATCACTTGAACCCAGGAGTTTGAGACCAGTCTGGGCAACATAGCGAGATCCTGCCTCTACAAAAAATAAAAAATTTAGCTAGGTGTGGTGGTATGCACCTGTAGTCCCAGCTACTCGAGATAGCTTGAGGCTGGGAGGAAGAGGAGTACTGGAGTGCAATGAGCCATGATTGTGCCACTGCATTCCAGCCTAAGTGACAGAGCAAGAACCCGTCACTTAAAAACAAACAAAAAAAGAAACATGACGGGATACAGTGGCTGACCCTGTAATCCCACTTTCAGAGGCTGAGGCGGAGGGGAGCACCTGAGGTGGAGAGTTCGAGACCAGCCTGCCCAACATGGCGAAACCCTGTCTACTAAAAATACAAAAAAATCCGGGCAAGGTGGCTCATGCCTCTAATCCCAGCACTTTGGGAGGTCAAGGAGGGCGGATCACCTGAGGTCAGGAGTTCAAGACCAGCCCGACCAACATGGAGAAACCATGTCTCTACTAAAAATACAAAATTAGCCAGGTGTGGTGGTGCGCACCTGTAATCCCAGCTACTCAAAGAGGCTGAGGCAGGAGAATCGCTTGAACCCGGGAGGCGGAGGTTGCAGTGAGCCGAGATCATGCCATTGCACTCTATCCTGGAGACAGAGCGAGAATCCATTTCAAAAAGAAAAAAAAAAAACCTAAACCCCAGCCGCTTATGATGCAGATTCCTGTGCCCTCCCCAGCCTGCCTGGATGCAGCCTCTGGAGAGGCCCCACAGTCAGTGTTACATGCTCCTTGGAGACTTGTGCACCCTATAGTCAGGGAAGCATAGAGACGGGGTAGGGAGGTCTTCTCGTACCTTAGAGGGCATCGGACTCTGCTTCCACAAAACACTTGATGAAGCTGGAAACTGCCCTAGGGAGAGAGCCCAGACCACCCTCCTCACTCACAGAGAGGGAAAGCGAGGCTCTGGTTGGCTGCTTCGTCATGTCATTTAGTAAAATGACATTTAAAGTAAAAGCCTGGTATCCTCATCCAGCCAGTGCCCAGGCTACCATCCCAGACAATGTCTGTAAGACAGGAAGTCCTTAGCCTGACTGCCTTTCTCCAAACCCCGCTCTGCTTCCAGCCCTGAGCGGACTGCCCACAGGGTGTAGCTTTCAGCATCTCTGTCCTGGCTCGGGCTGCAGGTCTGGGTTCCTCTGAGGGTCTCAGAGCTACCTCCCATCCTGCACCAGGCCCCTCCCATCCTGTACCAGGCCCCTCCCATCCTGCACCAGGCCCCTCCCATCCTGCACCAGGCCCCTCCCATGTGCCTGTTTCCAGGGCTGCCTCACTATGAGAACAACATGCCTGGTGAAAACTAGGGGATGAACTATTTGCTAAGTGAATAAAAACTGAACACATAAATCCCTGCTCCAAAGACCCGCAGAGCCTTAGAAATCTACAATAACAGCTTTTCACTTCAGGAAACTGAAGCCCAGAAAGAGCCATTCAGAGGCACTTGCCAGAGGGCTAGGCTGAGGGAATACAGGTTTCCTTGAAAACAGCTAACTTTTTCTCAAAGGTCTGCCAACCCAAGGAAGACTAAAATGGGCTGGGGAGGGAGAGCAAAGGGCTGGGTAACCGGGTATTACAATTCACATAATCACGTGTTAACAGATTAATGGCATCTAACTCTTCCCAATCACAAAGTCAGTCTCTGCAGAGCACTGTTCACGTACACCTCACGACACTGGTGTCATGGTCCCAATTTCACAGGTGAGGCATCTGAGGCTCAGCAAGAGGAGGCTCTTGAGCTAAGTCCCCTGTTGGCTCATGATGAGGCCTGGCATGAAATCAGATCTGAACTCCACACTTGTGACCTGTCACCCAAGCTGCAACCCAAGCCACCAAGGCATAAGGAGCTTCAGTGGAACAAGAGATGGGGCACTCGGCCCCTAAGACGTATCTCCAGCAATGAACTAGGTCCTGGGGGTTTTATCTATCCAGATCCTCACTGTAAGTCAAAGACACAGAACGGGCCGGGCACAGTGGCTCACATCTGTAATCCCAGTACTTTGGGAGGCTGAGGCTGGTGGATCATGAGTTCAGGAGGTCAAGTCCAGCCTGACCCTGGTGAAACCCCATCTCTACTAAAAACACAAAATTAACTGGGTGTGGTGGTGTGTGCCTGTAATCCCAGCTACTTACTCAGGAGGCTGAGGCAGGAGCATACCTTGAACCTGGAGGTGGAGGTTACAGTGAGCCAAGATTGAGCCACTGCACTCCAGCCTGGCCAACAGAGCAAGACTCCGTCTCAAAAAAAAAAAAAAGACGCAGGACGCACCCACACACCGTGCTCACGCACCACTCTGAAAGCTGGAAGAGCTTCACTAAAAGTGCAGAAAGTCAAGGCGCCCACCAGACATCATCTCTTTCTTTCTTTTTTTTCTTTCCTTTGAGATGGAGTTTTGCTCCTTTTGCCCAGAATGGAGTGCGATGGTGCGATCTTGGCTCACTGCAAATTCTACCTCCTAGGTTCAAGCGATTCTCCCACCTCAGCCTAACAAGTAGCTGGGATCACAGGTGTGCACCACCACACCCGACTAATTTTATATTTTTAGTACAGACGAGATTTTACCATGTTAGCCAGGCTGGTGTTGAACTCCTGACCTCAGGTGATCTGTTGCCTCAGCCTCTCAAAGTGCTGGCATTACAGGTGTGAGCCACCATGCATGGCTGAAAACAGTGTCCTTGTTTTTGTTTTTTGATACAGAGCTCTGTTGCCCAGGCTAGAGTGCAGTGGTGCAATTTTGGCTGAGTGCAACCTCTGCCTCCTGGGCTCTATCGATCGTCCTGCCTTAGCCTCCTGAGCAGCTGGGATTACAGGTGTGTGCCACCACACCCAGCTAATTATTTTATTTTGAGTAGAGATGGGTTTCACCATATGAGCCAGGCTGGTCTTGAACTCTTGACCTCAGGTGATCCGACGCCTCGGCCTCCCAAAGTGCTGGGATGACAGGCGTGAGCCACTGCACTCGGCCAAAAACAGGTATTTTTAACAAAAGAACAGCCAGCCCCACCACCCACACCAACTCACCGCCACGGCCTTCAGGGACTGCACGATGATCCAGTGGATCTCGTCGAACAGCTTGCTGGTCACCTCCTTGCCGCGGGTGCTCTCCAGGTAGAGCCGCAAGTTGCTGACTGTCCACTTGCCCCCGTGGATGTGGTTGTAGTCATCCTGGCAACGGGAAAGCAGGTGGGCGTCCCTCAGGCTGTGCACCCCAGAGGAACTCAGTGGAACCCTTTCATTCCCCAAGCATTTCAGGAGTGTCTCCTGGGTGCGGGCGTCCAGCAACAAGGCAGACGGGTCCTCTGCCCCAGGGAGATTTGGGTGCATGTTTTCTTTTTTTTTTGAGATGGAGTCTTGCTCTGTCGCCCAGGCTGGAGTGCAGTGGCTCGATCTCAGCTCACTGCAACCTCCACCTCCTGGGTTCAAGAGATTCTCCTGCTTCAGTCTCCCGAGTAGCTGGGAGATTACAGGCACCTGCCATCTCGTCCAGCTAATTTTTTTTTTTTTTTTTTTTTTGAGTAGAGACAGGGTTTCTCCAGGTTGGTCAGGCTGGTCTCAAACTCCTGACCTCTAGTGATCCACCTGCCTCAGCCTCCCAAAGTGCTGGGATTACAGGTGTGCGCCACCACGCCCAGCCCTAATTTTTATATTTTTTAGTAGAGATGGGGTTTCACCGTGTTAGCCAGGATGGTCTCGATCTCCTAACTTGGTGACACACCTGCTTGGGCAGGCCACCTCTTTTCTGTTTTGTTTTGAGACAGGTCTCATTCTGTCTCCCAAGCTGGAGTGCAATGGTGTGATTTTGGCGCACAGCAGCCATGACCTCTTGAGCTTAATCGATCCTCCCACCTCAGCCTCTTAAGAAGCCGGGACTACAGACATGCGTTATCACGCCTGGCTAATTTTTAAATTTTTTGTAGAGAAGAGGTCTCACTATGTTCCCCAAACTGCTCTTGGACTCCTGGCCTCAGACAATCCTCCTGCGGGGATTACAGGCATGAGCCAATGTGCCTGGCCATCTGGGCCTCTTATTATGTAGGTGTTTTTTATTTTTTTGAGACGGGGTCTCGATCTGTCGCCCAGGCTGGAGTGCAGTGGTGTGATCTCGGCTCACTGCAACCTCCACCTCCCAGGTTCAAGTGATTTGCCTGTCTCAGCCTCCCAAGTAGCTGGGATTACAGGCACCTGCCATCATGCTCGGCTAAGTTTTGTATTTTTAGTAGAGACGGGGTTTCACCACGTTGACCAGGCTGGTCTGCCTCGTCCTCCCAAAATGCTGGGATTACAGGTGTGAGCCACCGCAACCGGCCTTATATGGGTATTTGTAAATGCTCATCTCCCTAATACTCAGGATTAATCATTTATGCCTCACAGCAAGGCTGTGGAGTGCTGCTGGGATACCCTTCAAGACCAAGGCATTCATTCTTCCAGCTGAGACCCGCACTCCAGTGCCCTTGGCTTGAGGGAGCGCCTTAATCCAGGGTTGAAGCCCTCCCCAAGGACAGTAGCATCCCTTGTCTGGCTGATGCCAGCTGTCAGCCCCTGCTCCCTCCAGGACAGCTCTGCAGGGCCATCCCTGCTCCATAGCGCCCCAGCGTGGGCTGAGGCCTCCACTGCAGCAACATCACAGCCCGATTCTCCCTCTGTTGAGTCCGTTCACTTCCCTCACAGGTGTTGCCCTTGACACTGGGCCCCAGGAAACCCCCTGAACACTGACTTCTCCCTCAGAGTCTTCCCTGGGGAAGCCAACCTAAGACACACCTGGGCTGCGCACTACAGTTTAAAAGCACCACACCCATAATTCTCCAACAACCTTGAGAAGTCACCATCATCATCCCATTTCACAGGGAAGGCCGGGCTCAGAGAAGCTGTTATTCGCCCAAGCTTTCCTACCGGGCTGGGATGGAACTGGGCACCCAGCCCAAACGTTCTGATGCTAGTTCTGCGCCCTTTCTGTTTTGCCACCCCTGAAAATTAATTATCCATACACTGCTTGCCTTTGAAGGCAAAGTTGTAGAAAATACTGGAGTGTATTACATTTTTGGGTGACTGGAATTTCATTTTCTACGTATAAAGTGAGAACCATGAACTGAAACAAAACCAGCCTACTAACTGCTCAAGCAAACAGCACTGACTCAAAGCAGGAAAAAGGAGAATTAGCCATATTTTAAAAGAAAGTCCAGGTGTGGTGGCTCATGCCTATAATCCCAGCACTTTGGGAAGCTGAGGTGGGAGGATCACCTGAAGTCAGTAGTTCAAGACCCGCTTGGCCAAGATGGTGAAACCCCATTTTTACTTAAAAACCCCAGCTGGGTGTGGTGGCATGCACCTGTAATCCCAGCTACTCAGGAGGCTAAGGCAGGAGAATCACTTGAACCTGGGAAGTATAGATAGCAGGGTGCCGAGATCGTGCCACTGTGCTCCAACCTGGAGACAGAGCAAGATTCTGTCGAAAAAACTACTAATAATAAATACATAAATAAAAAACAAAATCTGTAAAACTGACTTGCTTGGTTTGCTCTCAGGAAAACCTGAAGGGCAAGTGAGTCAGGCCAGCTACATGTGGAAGCCACTTGGCCCCAGTAAATGGGGGCCATCATCATCCCAAGGCCAGCAAGGTGAATTGCTGGCTCCTGCTGGCAGCTGTGAGGCCTGGAGGGCTGGGGAGCTGCCCGAGTCACACAGGGCAAGTGATGGGCTGAGGACCGAGCCCAGCCTCCTCTGACCAAACTCTTCAGCAGGTTCTTCAGAAATACATATTTCTTACCACTACTCACTCTCTTCCTCCTCAAATTATAAAAAAGACCAGAGCATTCAAGACTTCTATTCAAAGAAGATTCAGATCAAAGAAAGACTTTCATAAAGAAATGAGACCTGGCCGGGTGAGGTGGCTCACGCCTG
>PVKP010038432.1:0-20890 GCA_004027715.1 Plecturocebus donacophilus
ATTTATTATTACTATTTTTTGAGATAGACTCTTGCCCTGTTGCCCAAGCTGGAGTGCAGTGGTGCAGTCTTGGCTCACTGCAACCACCATCTCTCAGGTCCAAGCGATTCTCCTGCCTCAGCCTCCCGAGTAGCTGGGACTACAGGCACCCACCACCACACACGCGTAATTTTTGTATTTTCAGTAGAGATGGGATTTCACCATGTTGGCTGATCTCCAGTTCCTAGGCTCAAGCAATCCACCCACCTTGGCCTCCCAAAGTGCTAGGATAACAGGCATGAGCCACTGCACCCAGCCTGGAGTTAAAATCTGAAAGGAGAAGTGTGAGAGGCTTTTACTGGAATTAGATGATTATTTTTCAGACTCATTTTTAGAGATCACTTTGCAGAGTTCTGCTTAATTTTTGGCATAATAGAATAAATATTACTATTTCTGAATTAAATAATCAGCATGTATTTATTTCATCATGTGAACCAGAATTGCTTGACAAGCATGTACATTAAAAAAGCAAATTCCTCTTCTTTGGTCAAAGAGAGCAAGAAAGAAAAAAGAAAAGAAAAAAAGCAAATTCCAGGTCCGTTTAGATGCTCTTTAAAAACTATTGCCTGTGATGCCTGTTTCCAAAAGTCAGTAATTTCTAGACCAAAAAAGAAATGAAATGTCAACCAGTTTTTATTCTCCTTAATGGCTTTTTTCCTTTTTTAAACTTTGCTTTATGAGTTCTTCCTAACTTCACATTTAGGCCAAAATCATTATCAGCTTTCAATTTTTGTTACACTGTGAATCTTTGCACTAAAACCCCATTTACCTTGCTAAGCATCTCTGCAGAGGGTAAGGATGGTGCTTATCATGGGGGCAGATGACACTTTGCCAGTTGCTGGACCAAGTGCATTGCAGAGCCTGGTCTCATTTCACCTGCACCATGACTTACTAAGGTAGCTACGATTCCAGCTTACAGATAGGAAAGTGAGCCCTGTGGAGGTGTAGGTGCTCAGCTGCACAGCCGGGAGAGGGCAGGACTGGCATCTAGAAGCCGGGTGCCTGACTGCAGACCCTGCTCCCTTAACCTCCACTAAAGATCTTTGTGATCTCAGCTGATTAAGGTGCCATACTCCAGGGCCACCAGAACAAAATGGGGCAGCTTTTTCAGTAAATACGGTTTGTTTGAATAATGTAGGAGTTATTAATGATGGCTGTAATACAGAATATATTTGGTTTTTGTTTGATGTTTTATTTTTGCCCTTCTTACAAGAGGACTGGTAGGAAGGGGGCTGAGGTCACTAGACCGGTCTGACTTCAGATGCAGGTGAGAATGGTGGGCTGGGTTCACCCTGCCTAACTGTGCAACAGCAGAGGAGGCAAGGCTCTGGGGAGGTTAGGTGTTGGCCAGGCTGGTCTCGAACTCCTGACCTCAGGTGATCTGCCCACCTCAGCCTCCCAAAGTGCTGGGATTACAGGCATGAGTCACCGCACCTGGCCAGAATCTATTTTAAAAACCTTAGAAGTAACCATGTTCAGCATGTTGGAGGATATCAGTTGTATCTATATACCAGCAATGAAAAAGCCAAAATAAGCAAACAATTCCATGTATAATAGCACCAAAGGCAGGTGGACGCAGCTCCCTGCTTCCTGCGTTTCACAGAGGCCCATCTTGTCCCTGGTCCTGAAGCCATTTGAAGGCAAATGTCAGAGGAACCAGATTAGAGCAGCAAGGCATGGCGGCTCCTGCTTTCATCCCCCCATACCCACGGACTCGCAGAAGGCAAGAGTTCTGCCCCTCAGGGAGCTGCTCACTCAGGCCGGGATTCAGGCTCCACGCTCCAGCCGTCTGGTGAACTTGTCTCAACATTCTAGTAACGGAAGGACATTTCTTCAGCTCGATAAACAGCCTCTACAAAAAACCTAGGGCTCACGTGACACTTAATGGTTGAAGATAGACTCCTTCCTCTAAAATCAGGAATGAAACAAGGGTGTGCTCTTGCCAGTTCTAGTTAATTGTGTATAGAAGGCTCTAGCCAGGGCAGTTAGTCCAGAAAAACAGCATCCAATTCAAAAGAAAGGTGTAAAACAGTCTCTAAACATGGTTGAAGATGGCTTGATCTTTTATGTAAAAAAGTCTGGCAGGGTGCGATGGCTCACACCTAAATCCCAGTGCGTTGGGAGGCCAAGGTGGGAGGATTACTTGAGCCTAGGAGTTCAAGACCAGCCTGGGCAACACAGTGAGACCCTGTTTCTACCAAACAAAAAACCATGGAATCCTTTTTTTGTTGTTTTTTGGGTTTTCTTTTTTTTTTTTTTTTTAGAAGGAGTTTCACTCTTGTCATCTAGGCTGGAATACAGTGGCGTAATCTCAGTTCACTGCAACCTCCGCCTCCTGGGTTCAAGTGATTCTTCTGCCTCAGCCTCCTGAGTAGCTGGGATTACAGGCGCTCACCAGCTAATTTTTGAATTTTTGGTAGAAATGGGGTTTCACCATGTTGGCCAGGCTGGTCTTGGGTGATCCACACCCCCCTCAATCTCCCAAAGTACTGGGATTACAGGCATGAACCACTGCGCCTGGCCAGAATCCATTTCAAAAACCTTAGAAATAACCATGTTCAGCAGTGTTGCAGGGTATCAATTGTATTTTTATATACCAGCAATGAAAAAGCCAAAATAAGCAAACAATTCCATTTATAATAGCATCAAAAAATAATAAAATACTTAGGAATAAACTTAACAAAAAAAGTTTAAGATGTAAACACTGAAAGATACAAAACATTGTTGAAAGAAAAGAAGATCTAAATAGATTGAAAGATATCTCATGTTTATGGGTCAGAAGACTTAATATTGTTAAGAAGGAAATATTTCCCAAATTGATCTATAGATTCAGTACAATCCTTTTCAAAATCCCAGCTGGCTTATATACAGAAATTGACGAGCTGAGCCTAAAATTCATAAAAATGAAAGGGACCCACAATAGCAGAAACAATATTGAAAAATTGTTTGGAGCACTCACAATTCCCCACAAAGCTACAGTAATCAAAACAATGTGGTACTGACATCAAGGTAGATGTGTAGATCCATGGAATAGAATTCCAGTCTAAATAGAATTTAGAGTCCAGAAATAAACCCTCATATTTGTGGTCACCTGATTTTCAAGGGCATGAAGACATCTTAGTGGGGGAAAGAAAAGTGTTTTCAACAAATAGTTCTGGGACAGCTGGACATCTGTCTGCAAAGGAATGAATTTGGACTCCTAGCTCATATCCTGAAAAAAAAAAATAGCTGAAAATGGATCAGAGAACTTCATGTAATCTGAAATTCTGAAACACTTAGGAGGAAATCATCAAGAATTTGATTTAAGTAATGATTTCTTAGATACAACATCAAAAGCACAAATGACAAAAGAAAAAAGTAAATGAACTGGATTTCATCAAAATTTTAACACTTGTGCTTCAAATAACTCCATCTTGAAGGTGGAAAGACAACCCATTGAATGAGAGAAAACACTTGCAAGTCACATATCTGATAAGGTTTGAATCAAGAATACATAAAAAACTCATACAACTCAAAGTACAGTTACAAATAATCCAATTGAAACTCTTGCCAATTAAAACTCGGGCAAGAGAGCTGAGTAGACATTTCTCAAAAGATACATAAATGACTAATGAACATGTGACAAGATGTTCAATATCTTTAAAGGTCAGTGTATTAGTCTGTTCTCACACTGCTAATAAATGCATACCCAAGACTGTAATTTATAAACAAAAGAGGTTTAATTGACTCAGTTCCACGTGGCTAGGGAGGCCTCACAATCATGGTGGAAGATAAAGAGGGAGCAAAGTTACGTCTGTCATGGCAGCAGGCAAGGGAGTGTGTGCAGGGGAACTTCCCTTTATAAAACCATCAGATCTCGTGAGACTCACTATCATGAGAACAGCACAGGGAGACCCACCCCCATGATTCAGTTACCTCCCACTGGGTCTCAACTTTCCCGTAGGAATTTATCCAGGTAACACAGTAAGAATCCACATGCATTTTCTTACTTAACCTGTGAATACTAATGGATTTTTAAAGGTTAGAGTCTGTTAAGTTACCAGCAGAAGCTACTGATTGTGAAATATCAATTTCATCATTATCCTGTCAAGTGAAAAAGACATTAAGAGGAGTTAAGGAGTTAGACTTTCCTTATGATATGGAGTCTTGTTCCAATGTCTAGAGAAAAACTGGTCACAACATGAAAACGTCAACTTTTCCTCCCAGTTTGCAGCTTGAATGTCTCTGGTGATGGCATCAAGCAGTTCGGTAGTTCAGTGAACTTCATGGCATGAGGCTGTTCTTTACAATGTGTTTAGTTTCATCCTACGGAGCTTTAGGAGGGAAGCGGTTTTAGTTGGAGAATTAGAGGCAAATGTTTGAGGAAATTAGGAGAATTCAGGATCTGGCCCATTCTACAGGTAGGTAACAAGGACACAAAAACAAGGTTCAGAGCTACAATCTAATAACAGGTGTGTGGTAGTTTTTCTTTAGAAACAACTTTTTCTCCCTGCACTGATCACATAGGTTATCAGATTTTAAAACCTCTTGAGGCTAGAATGCCAAACCAGGGCAGATCTTAGATTGTATTTACAGCCTGAATGTTCCTGGGCCTGCCAGGAAGTGACAATTTTTATTTACTGATTGTAAGGCTGGAAAGATTTAAAACCAGGCTTTCTGTGCATACCCTCAAATATGATACTCAGTCAAAGCCTCTGTACTATAATCAATGTTTCTAGTTGTATCCTGCTGTAAAGAGAGAAGAGAATCTTATTGAGCTTATGTAATCATATTGTCCTTAAAACTAAGAATACACGTGAATAGTTTCCAAATTTTGGAAGAATCAAGTAGAAAAATCAAATGCTTTCACCTTTGTTCACTAAACTATACCAAATTGTTGTAAACTATAGACAGCTTATGAGCGAGCGTTTTCTTAAATCTGGAAAATAAAACGTAGGTAAAGAACTAGCAGTGTTTAAAATAAAAGTCATAAAAATATTATCTGTTAATTTTTAAATTTCATATAATTAGTATTTTGTTTTGCTTGATCTCAAGATCAAGCATAATTAGCAGTGTCATGGACCCATCAGTTTCTTCGTCAGAATTCTGGAAATTCCTTTTCAGTTCATAATCTTAAAGTTATCAGAAATCTGTGTCCATGAGTACTTGCAAGTCTTTTTATGAAAGGCAATTTTGGACTATAGTTGATTGCAAATACTTTTAGGAAATAATTGAAAATAATAACGGGGGAAGCCAAAAACTTAGACTAGCCATGGTTAAAAATCTGATAAAAATTATCAAGGAAATTTAGTTACTTACATACAACATACAGCATTTTAAAATAACCAGAATCATGACTGATATCTTCATATCAAGACCATGAAACTTTTATAAATTTCATATAATCTTTAGAATGCATAGCCATACAAGTATAACTTAAAAAGGTAACGTGACAACCAAAAATGTAATGTGACAACCAAAATTATGACTGATAGCATATTAGATTTCTATAAGTTTATATAATTTTTTAAACATATCAACAACATACCCATGAATGTATCTGAAAGAAGGTCTAGTATCTCTTATCATTTGACAGTGCTTCCCTGCAATTTACCAAAGAAGCCTGATTATTTAATGTCTCAACAAATGAGAGATACATGTCTTGAGTCTCTCCAGGAGCACAACTAGAAAATCCAAAAGTTTTAGGGTCAAAAAGACTTAATTTGGTATTCTGATTTGGGAAGCCTGCCAAAGATGTCAAAAAGTTTAAAACACTTGATCAGAACAGAATCACAGGACCAGGCCTGGTGGCTCACGGCTGTAATTCCAGCACTTTGGGAGGCCGAGGCAGGAGGATCACTTAAGGTCAGGAGTTTGAGACCAGCCTGGTCAACATGGTGAAACCCTGTCTCTACTAAAAGTACAGAAATTAGCCGGGCGTGGTGGCAGGTGCCTGTAGTCCCATCTACTAGGGAGACTGAGGCAGGAGAATTGCTTGAATCAGGGAAGCAGAGGTTGCAGTGAACTGAGATCGCACCACTGCACTCCAGCCTGGGTAACAGAGTGAGACTCCATCTCAAAATCACAAGTCATGTAAAATATTAATCATTGATTTAAACAGAGTAATAGTTAAAATACTACAAAAGCAAATACAGAAAGTTACATGGATGTAAAAGCCTTAACCCATTTCAAACTCAGTTTTCCTAAGTAATCAAAAACCTAATAAAAAACAAATCTAGCTTGATAAAATGTAAAAATGTTTTGTGTTTCGGCCAGTTACAAAAAGTAAAGGAAAACCTCCTGCTGTGTGATTGCTTCTCCTTAGATAACCCAGAAGTCAAACCTGAAGAAAAGGGTACTTGAATTTAATTAGACACAGGAAGAGTGCGTCCAGGGTTATGAGTGTACACTTTATTATAGAGGACTGTAAACAAGAAAAGGAGTGCCTGGAGCAGGGACTTACATGACTCTTAGTAACATCATGGAATTTTCTTGGTTACACAGAATAGTCCAGACACATCAGGAAAAGCCAGCCAGGCCAGTAATCCCAGTAATCTGAGAGGCCAAGGCAAGAGGATCACTTGAGCCCAGGAGTTTGAGACTAGCCTGGGCAACATAGCAAGACCCCATCTCTGCAAAAAATGAAAAAAAAAAAAAAAAACAGATTTCAGGATTAAACATCATAATCTCTTGCAATTTTCCCAAGGACAAATCAATACTTTTAAGAAAACCTTGTTGTTCTAACATAGGTGATAAGGTTTGGCTCTATGTCCCCACCCAAATCTCTACTCCAGTTGTAATCCCTATAATCCCACGTGTTGAGGGAGGGACTCAGTGGGAGGTAATTGGATCATGGGGGAGGTTTTCCCCATGCTGTTCTTGTGATAGTGAGTTCTGGGGAGATCTGATGGTTTTATAAGGCAGTTTCCCTGCTCTTGCTCATTCTCTCTTGCCTGCCACCATGTAAGACATGCCTCTTTCCCTCTGCCATGACTGTAAGTTTCCTGAGGCCTCCCCAGCCATGAGGAACTGTGAGTCACTTAAACCTTATTTCTTTTTGAATTACCCAGTCTCAGGTAGTATCTTTATAGCAATGCGAGAATGGACTAATATAATAGGGGACCAAGATTTTTAGTTTTGTGCTATTTGCCCTGATAGGAAATCTAATGAAGGCTCTGGACCAAAATGTTGGGTAAACAGTTTTGATGCAGTTTAAAAGTAAAAATAAAATACACCGTTTCTCCCCCACACCTCTTTTTTTTTATTTTTCATTTTCAAATGAGGTTAGGACTAAATTTTCAGTTGTTTATATTTTAGCTAGGTGGGCCAGGCATGGTGGCTCATGCCTGTAATCCGAGCACTTTGGGAGGCTGAGACAGGTAGATTACTTGAGCTCAGGAGTTCTAGAGCAGCCTGGGCAACAAAGTGCAACCCCATCTCTACGAAACAACAACAAAATTAGTCATGTCTGCTGGTGCATGTCTGTAGTCCCAGCTCCTTGGGAAGCTGAGTGGGGAGGATCACTTGAGCCCAGGAGGTCAAGGCTGCATTGAGCCATGATTGCAACACTGTTCTCCAGGCTGGGTGACAGAGCAAGCCCCTATATATATTTATCTATCTATATCTCTATCTCTCTCTTTGTATCTATATAAAGAAACAACATTTTAGCTAGGATTGACTGCATTGTATGAGTAGAAGAATCTCTAAGGCAAATGTCTTTTGGTTGCTGATCTTGTTTGCTTGGTTAGAGATATAGGCAGGAAGCATTGTTGCAGGGTTTTGTTTTTCTTTTTGGCTTTTTCTTTTTGGACTCTGCATGACAGAAAAAGTAATAAAATTTTTATGCTGGACAAAAATACCTTATATTATTGCTCTGAGCTCAAGCTTTTGACCTCTGTAATCTGAGAGCCTAACTTTTATAAACTTTTAGAAATATTTATGTAGTTCTTTTTCTTTTAGATTATTAATTTTTCATTTAAGTGTTTCATCACCATAAACAATTTTCAGTAAGCCAAAACTAAATTTATGTCTCTAAAAGGTGTCTGGATTGTTGGTTACCATGGAGCTATTGTAATTTTTAAAGCCATTTATTTGAAAGCCCTTTAAGACTTTGAAAAAAATCTTGGCTAGAATCCCATAAGCAGTGACTTTTATGTCAACAGCAGCAGAAAAGTCAGAAAATTCAAAATAGGCAAAAGAAAAAAAAAAAAAAAGCTAGAGAACTTAGAAGACTCCACATTAACTCTATAGTTGCAGGGTTTTTTAAAGAGAGTTCACATAATGGCCATTGAGCTTTGAATTTTCCTTGGTGCCATTTTGCTCATCACTTTAAAAATGTGCATGAGGATGGGCCATAATATGTCACTCCTGGAATCCCAGATCATCTGGCATACCTTAATGTTTTAGAATCTCATTCAATTCTTATTAATCTCTTGAGAGCAAAGAAAACTGTAAATCCAGCCAGGGAACTTCAGGAGTTGAGGCCGTGTTTAAGATGGCGGCAGCTGCCCTAGTGGCCTTTAGTTAGCATCCTGCACCCACCATTTAGAATGTTTATTTTTGTTCTCAGGTGATTTTTAAAAACCATCAAGGAGAAAGACTGAAATCAATTCAAAAGGAACCAAGGTAAGCGTGTTCACAAACATTTTAACCTAGGTGTCCAGATAGAACAAAATGTTAAATGAGGTGTGCAGATCAAAAGTGAACTCACAAGTAGAAGCATGCCTTACAGAGAGAATGTTAATTCTCTAAAAATCAGGGCATTCAACCTAGAAAGATTTATGCCTTTGTTCCAGAAAGGATTTAGCAGAAGAGACAAAAAGCCTGTTTATCATCTCGGGGTGGATGTGTGGTCCTTTATCAAGGCAGCCTCATCCAAGCCACATTTATTCTGAGTAGCATCAAAAAGACTCCAGCACAAAGAGAAAGGCTCAGCCTGAGAAAGGGCTCAGCAGGTGGAAAATCAGGCTGTGGACGTGAAGAGCTGGAGGAGCTGGAGTATGTGCTGCACAGTGGTTCCAATAAAGGAAAATAAGTCATTTCTTTTGATGGCAATATTTTTCTGGTCCCATTTCTGACACCATATGTATCAGTCTCAGTAACAGAGAGAAGCTCACCCAAAGAAGTAATTTATTCAAGAATAGAGCATTGCAATGGGAATTTGGATGCCACAGTAAACTATGTGCATATTCAGGTAAAGGAAGACAGAGGTTTTTAAAGGAAAAATTAGGAGGATGACAGAATTATTCTGAAATAATTATCCTTGGCCACAAAGATCAATAGCAAGGGTGATGCCAGTCCAAGGTTGGACAGGCAGTTGCCGGGCAGATGTCCTTGGAGAAGCCTTTTTTTGTGAAAGGTTTTGATGGTTTCTGTGCAAGGTTTTGGGATTTGCAGCGTCTTCTAGCGTATCTTTTATTAGGTGTGTATGAGAACCTCTCTTCATGGCTTTCCCTTCATTTTGATTCTTACAACTTTTATACCTCCACCAAAATTAGCCTGTGAGAAACAGGTCTGCATTACAATAGGTACCTTCAGGTTTACATTTCACAACTAGATTTTTGGTTTTTTGGATTTTTGGGGGTTTTTTTTTGAGACAAAGTCTCACTCTGTCACCTAGACTAGAGTGCAGTGGCACACTCTGGGCTCACTGCAACCTCTGGTTCAAGTAAATCTCCTGCCTCAGCCTCCTCAGTAGCTGGGATTACAGGCTCTTGCCACCACACCAGCTAACTTTTGTATTTTTAGTAGAGTTGGGGTTTCACCATGTTGACCAGGCTGGTCTCGAACTCCTGACCTCAGGTAATCCACCTGTCTCAGCCTCCCAAAGTGCTGGGATTACAGACGTGAGCCACTGTGCCCGGCCCTATGCAATTGTTTTGGAGCACCGTAATGGTGTCCGCGTGAGACACCAAACTTAATTTTGTTCTGACTGCTCCACCGACCTGGCATTCCCATCTCTCTCGTCTCCTCGGCCTCCCTATTCTTTCAGACAGAACAATATTGAATGAAATTTGGCCAGTTAATAACCCTACAATGGCCTCCACGTGTTTCATTGAAAGAAAGAGTTACAGGTCCCTCACTTTAAATCAAAAGCTAGAAATGATTAAGCTTGGTGAGGAAGGCACGTTAGAAGCCGAGAGAGACCAGAAGCTAGGCTTCTTACAGCAAATGGTTAGCCTGGTTGTGAATGCAAAGGAAAAGTTCTTGAAGGACATTGAAAGTGTGACTCCAGTGAACACAAATGATAAGAAAGTAAAACAGCCTTATTGCAGATATAGAGAAAGTTTCAGTGGTTCGGATAGAACATCAAACCAGCCATAACACTCCCTGGAGCCAAAGCCCAATCTAGATTGACGCCTTAACTCTCTTCAATTCTATGGAGGCTGGAGAGCCAAGGATGCTGTCTCTCTCCACTTTCTTCAGAAAGAAAAAAGGTTGGAAGCCAGCAGAAGTTCACTCATGAGGTTGAAGGAAAGAAGCCGTTTCTGTAACATAAAAGCGAAGGTGGAGCAGCAGGTGCTGGTGGAGAAGCTGCAGCAAGTTCTCCAGAAGACCCAGCCGAGGCCATCAATGAAGGAGGCCACACTAAACAACAGATTCTACATGCAGATAAAACAGCCTTCTACTGGAAGAAGATGCGTCCAGGACTTTCACAGCGAGAGAGGCGACGTCAGTGCCTGGCTTCAAAGGGCAGGCTGACCCCCCTTGCTAGGGGCTAATGCAGCTGCTGACTTTAAGTTGAAGCCAGTGCCCAGTTGCCATTCTGAAAATCCCAGGACCCTAATAATCTCCTCTGCCTATGCTCCATCGGTGGAGGAACAAAGCATGGATGACAGCGCCTCTGCTCACAGCTTGGTTTACCGCCTATTGCTCAGAAAGAGAGATTCTTTTCAGAAATATTCCTGCACACTGACCATGCACCTGGTCAACCCAGACCTCTGATGGAGACGCAAGGAGATGAGTGTTGTTTTCATGCCTACTGATACCACATCCACCCTGCAACCCAGGGATCAAGAATGATTTTGACTTTCAGGTCTTATTATTTCAGAAATACATTTTGTAAGGCTGTAATTGATTCCTCTGATGAATCTAGGCAAAGTCCATTGAAACCTTCTGAAAGGAATCCATCATTTTAGATGCCATTAGGAACATTCATGATTTATAGGAGGATGTCAAAATATCAACATTAACTGGAGTTTAGAAGTTGATTCAAACCCTCATGGGTGACTTTGGGGAGTTTACGACTTCAGTGGGGAAATGATTTCAGATGTGGTGGAAATAGCAAGAGAACTAGAATTAGGAGGAGCATCTGAAAATGGAACTGAATCGCCGCCATCCCATAACACTTGAACGGATGAGGAGTTGCTTCTTACGGATGAGCAAAGAAGGTGTTTTCTTGAGATGAAATCTGCTCCTGATGAAGACACTGTGAAGGTGGTTGGAATGAAACAAAGCATTTGGAATATTCCATAGATGAGTTGATAAAGCACTGGCAGGGTCTGAGCGGATTAACTCCAGTTCTGAAAAAGGTCTGCTGTGGGCAAAATCCTGTCCGTCAGCATCACACGTGCTCGTGAAAGGAAGACTTGATCAGCACAACCAAGTTCAATGCTGTCTTATTCTTAAAAATTGCCACAGCCACCCCAGCCTTCAGCCACTGCCACCCTGATCAGCAACTGTCAGCACTGAGGTAAGACCCTCAGCAAAAGATTCAGCCTCACTGAAGGTGCAGATGATCGTCAGCATTTTTTAGCAATAAATTAGTTTTTAATTAAGGCTTGTACATTTTTTTTTTGAGATGGAGTCTTGCTCTGTTGCCCAGGCTGGAGTGCAGTGGCACGATCTTGGCTCATGGCATCCTCCACTGCCCGAGTTCAAGTGATTCTCCCACCTCAGCCACCTGAGTAGCTAGGACTACAGGTGTGTGCCCCGACACCCAGCTAATTTTTTTGTGTTTTAGTAGAGATGGGGTTTCACCATGTTGGCCAGGATGGTCTCTATCTCCTGACCTTGGAATCCACCCACCTAGGCCTCCCAAAGTGCTGGGATTACAGGCGTGAGCCACCACGCCCAGCTGGCTTGTGCATTTTTTAAGACATAATGGTACTTCACACTTAATAAGACTAAAGTGTAGTGTAAACATAATTTTATAAAGCCCTGGGAAACCAAAACGATGTATGTGACTTGCTTTATTGTGGTATCCACTTTATTGCTGTGGTCTGGAACCACAGCAGCCTCTCTGAGGTATGCCTGGGCTGGTAGGCTGAGCTAGGGGGGAATCTTATACATTTAAATAGCCATTTTCATGTGTTGTTTTATTCTAATATTTTTAGTACTTTAATAAACAACATAAGAACACATATTCTTTTAGAAAATCCAATGTATAAATTCACATTTATAGAACATAAAGTAGAGCATGAATATTGGCCTTAAAATAGCACAAACCTCATAAAACCATGGTTCTTAAGCTTTAGTATACCTCACAATCACACAGGGAGCTCTTTAAAGTGTCCCGTAGACCCGAACAAAGAGATCAAGTGGAGGTGGCTCAAGATATCACTTCTAGAAACTCACTCCTTGGTAGGTGGCGGTGAGGGCAACAGGTGCCTTCCTCCACCTCAGCCAGGATGCAGCTGTGACATATGTGGGCAGGAACCCTCCTCTGTCTCTCCTGGGCTGCAGCTGTGATGCAAGTGAGCCTGGAACCTTCCTCCACCTCACCTGGGATGCAGCTCTGATGCATGTGAGCCTGGAACCTTCCTCTACCTCACCTGGGATGCAGCTGTGATGTGCGTTGCTGTGGGAAAATGGCAGGAAAACCAGTGGAAAACACGGGGGTAAGAATCGGTCTATTTGGCCCAGGGTATTAAACTGCCCTGCTAGGAGGAAGGCTCCATCCTTCAAGGGAATCACCTCTGCTGGCCTTCCTGCTGTCACGAGTGAAAGAAGCTGTTGGCGCTGACCTGTGGGCTCTCTGTAACTGACGTGGTTTCATTTTCCAGAACTTGGAGCCACCGCAGCCTGGGGCAAAACAAAAGCGTCTCTTTTGTCTCTGCATGAGTTCCCTGCCGGCCTTTCGTGGGCAGAGCAGCAGGGTGTGAGTCTTGGTGGCCTTCTCTGTGCAGGGCAAGGTCTGGGCAGGAGGCTCTGCAGCTGAGATTGGGGTAGACCTGTTTGGTTATCCCCATGCAGACATCCCACCCTCCCACAGGCCACAGAGCAGCTGCACCTGCCACTTTTCCGTGGACCAAGGGCATGGCAGATGGGAATGTTATTTCACTTGGGATCAGGCCAACTTAACGACACGGTCCGGAGTCGGAGGACTGGCATCATCATTTGCCTTGCCTCCTTTCTCTGACTATCACAAAGGCCTCGTGGATTCAGACCTTTCAAAGGGCAGTGTGGAACCCTCATGTTTTCTGACCCCATTTCTGTTTCCGTGGCCCCCATCTCCATCCTGCCATCCCTCACAGTCTCCCTGCCCTTGCTTCTGTCACAGCCTCAGGTACTAAGGCCGGGCTTGGTGCTGAGTGTGGCCACATCTCTTCAGGGTTTCCAGCTCCCAGGCTCCCCATGTACAGAGCAGACTGTGTGTAATGTATCGGGGGAGATGTAAAGCCTAACCCTAAAATGTGTCCATCAGCTGACCCAAAATCTAGGCTGTCACCAACATCACAGCGACTGCCAGAGAGCTCCCATCCCACCCTGCGCTTGCTTCCCCCCAGAGGCATCCACCAACCTCAGTCTGGTGTCAATCATTTTCCTTTTCTACAGCGTTTTATTGAATGAGTATATATCTATATCTATATATATATATATATATATATACACAAAAAAATATTGTTTAGTTTGGCTTGTTTCTGAGGTTTATAAAACTAGCATCATATCTATTCTTCAGTGATGGATTTCCACTAATTATTGTGTATCCACATCTCTCCCATATGATTTCATTTGGCCGTGGTTTATTTGTTGTGACTCCTGTCTGTATAATCTCCTATAATGTGTTTATGCAGTCTTTGTACATGGACATTTGGTTGTTTTCACTTTTTGTATCATGAGAAGTATGGCAGTGAACATTCTGCATGATTCTTGGTGCACCTGAGTTGAATCCTCTGGAAGGTGTGTGTGTGGAGGGGACTGCAGAATCATTGAGTGTGCAGATGTTCAGATGAATGAGGTTACAATCAATTTTTTGAAATGGTTGTTTTAATATATAATCCCACCAGCAACAGAGGAGTGACTTTCCATCCATGTCCTCAAGCCGTGTCATCCAGCTTGGTGTCTGCCATGCCATGTGAAAATCTGTGTTAAAATGAAAACTCGTAATTCTGATTTGCAATCTTCTAATTACCATGTGCTTTTGCTTATTTTTCTATTTTTTATCTGCCATTTGAGTTTCCTTCCTGTGAAATGCCTGTTCAAGTTTGTTGCTCATTTTTGTTGGGTTGTTTGTCTTTTTATTATTGATTTGTAGTAGTTCCCTGTGGTTTCTGAAGGAAATGATTTTACTGTTTTTTTTTTTTTTGTTGTTGTTACTCATGTTGTCTATCAGTTTTGGGTTTGTCTTTTTCATTTTCTTTATGAGATATTTTGAGAATAGAAGCTGTTAATTTTAAGACTGCCTTCCCTAACATGAGGTTATAAAGATATCTTCCTTGTATACTTTTAAAATGTATGAAATTTGCCCTTCACAGCTAACCATTTACTAATAAGAAATAGATGTTTCATGTATGATGTAAGGGCAGGAATCCAATTTATTTTCCATATGAATAACCAATCATTCCAGCACTATATGTTGAAAAACTTCTGTTCTCATTGATCTGCGATGTCATCTCTAAAATATACCAGTCTCCTTTTTTTTTTTTTTTTTTGAGACAAGGTCTTGCTCTGTCGCCCAACTGGAGTGTAATGGTGTGATCTCGGCTCACTGCAACCTCTGCCTGCCCGGTTCAAGCAATTCTCAGCCTCAGCCTCCCAAGTATCTGGCACTACAGGCATGCACCACCAAGCCTGGCTAATTTTTTTGTATTTTTAATAGAGACAGGGTCCCACCATGTTGGCCAGGCTGGCCTCAAATTCCTGACTTCAGGTGATCCACCTGCCTCAGCCTCCCACAGTGCTGGGATTCCAAGCGTGAGCTACAGCACCAGCCAGGCCAGATTTTCTATTCTGGCTTCTACTGCATCATCTGAATTGCTAGAGCTCCATAAGTCATGAGATCTGGGAGGACCAGGGCCCCATGATTCTTTAGAAGTTTCTTCAGAAGTTTTGTGGCTGTTCTTGGCATTTGTTGTTTCATAACATGTAGAATTAATGTGTCAAATTTATTGATAAAACCTGTTAGGGCCTTAATCAGAGCTGTGTGGAATCTAAGTCAGTTTGGGGAGAATTGGCAGTTTTGTGATTTGAAATTTCCCATCTGTCAACGTGGTTTACCATTCCACTTGATTAGGTCCATTTCAGAGTCCTCCAATAAGATTTTATGATTTTCTCCACATAGCACTTGCTCATTTTTGATTTGTATTTATTCCTAGTTACTTTATTTTTCTGTTGCTGTTGTATATGATGTCCTTTAAAAAACACCATTTTCTGGCTGATTGTTGCTGGTTTACAGAACTGCAGTGGATTTTTGTGAACTGTCAAGCATTCACCTTACCAAGATCTTTTATTTCTAATAGTGTTATCAGTAGATTATTTGCAGTTTCTGCTGTAAGAGGACATAACATTTATAAATGGTGAGTCCTTTCCAAGTTTTGTAGCTTTCATTTCTTTTCTTGCATTGCTGTGGTAGTTTAGCCCCGTTGCAGTGATTAACAGAATCAGTTATGGTGGGTCTCCTTGTCTTATTCCAGATCATAATGGGAGTGTTTCTGACATTTCTCCATCAGGAAAGATTTCTGCAAAGGGTTTTTCTGGCATGTCTTTTACGAGGTTAAAGAAACTTCAGTTCATCCCTAGTCTTCTAAAAGATTTTTATGACTATTTTAGAATAATATTGAATGCTTGTCTGCCTCTGTTGAGACGATCACACAGTTTTTCTCTTTCATGTTGTTAAGATGGGGAAATATAAATATTTGCATAAGTATAATGTATACATGATTCTATTTCTAAAACCAGATTAAGTTACGCGTTTCTGGGATAAACCCAATTCCATAAGTAGATTTTTAGTTAGCTAATATTCGGCTTAATATTTTTATGGCCCCATATTTACAAATGAGAAATGTCTATGTTCCTCTTTTGTGTTTCCCTTGCTGAATTTGAAATCAAAGGTATATTGGGCTCATGGAATGAGTTGGGAAGCTTTCCTCTTTTCTGTCTCTAATTCCATTTTTGAAAGTATTTTTCTAAGTGTGGTATGACCTTTTTTAAATGTTTGGTCTAACTTTAAACCTTTCTTGTCTTGGTATTTCTTTGTGGGAAAATTTTAATCTACTGATTAGATTTCTTTCATAATTATGTGTCTGTTTAGACTTATCTCATCTCACAATGAGATGTTTCACTTTTGGAAATTATATTTTCTAGGAATTAGCCAATGTCTTTGGATTCATTATTACTCTTTTTCATCATCTTAAATTGGATGTTTAGTTCATTAATTTTAGCCTGTGTTCATTTACATCAAACCTCAGAGCTATAAATGCCCTACTCGGTAACAGTTTTATTTCATCCCACAAGTTTTAAAATTGTCAGTCATTCAATTATGACTTTTTCTATTGTGATCATTTTCTTCAGTAAAGGAGTTAGTTAGAAATACATCTTAAAATTTCCAAATCTTTGGGAACTTTTCTTTTTGTATTGTTGGTTTCTAAATTAATTGCACTATGATTAGATGACATAAAATGTATGATACTATTATTTTGAAATTTGGTTAGCATAAAGTCCAGTATATAGTTAATATTTGCTTCAAAGGAATGTATATTATTTTCTGATTTGCTTCAGGATTCTATATCCATCTGATAAAGTAAGCTTGTTGAATATATTATTCAAATTTACTATATGTTTACTTTTTTTCTAATGGAAAAAGCAATAGTCTAAAGAGATGTGTCAAAAATCTCTCCCTTTTAAAGTCCATTTGCCAATTTTGCCTGCAGTTTTATCAGCTTTGCTTGTGTGTGTATGCCTTCCCTCCCTCTGTCTCTCTTTCTATGTGTTTATGTGTGTGTGTGTCACTCCTCCGTCTTTCCTCTCTCTCTCTCTCTCTCTCTCTCTATATATATATATACATATGTACATATATGTAGTATTTTTTCTCCTTTATTACATATTTTTCCTTTGGAAATATATGGAGATCTGCGTTTTTGTCTATTTGTAAATTTTTTGTTCACTCCATTGTGATTTTGGTTATCACCACTGAAATTTTGCTTTGCATTTCTAACATAATAAATTTTAGATTAATACCTCAGTTTCCTTCTCAACAACATAAATCTTAGAACACTCTTTTCCAGACTTTGAAACTATCATTGTTTGATATTTTAGTTCTATAATTTTCATAACTCCCATTAGATATTATGGTTATTATCATACTTTGTAACTTCCTTTTTTAAGTAACGAATCATTTACTAGGGAAAATATCTATCTCAATGAAAAGAAAGTGATTCTACTAAACAGTGGAAATCTACTAGACATCAAATATTTATATAATATGTAATCTATTCGTAATATGTGCCGTATGCCACATGATATGCATGAGTTAATCATACCTTTATGGGATTAGTTTTCACCTTCTTAGAGCACATTCTTTAGAACCCCTTTAGGAAAGTTTTGTTGGAGTTTAATTTTCAGTTTCTATTTCTTTGAGAATGTTTTATCTGCTCTCATTGTGGAAAGATGGTTTGGGTAGACAACTGTAGAATGACAATTTGTTTTTAGAAGACATGATTCCACTGGATTCCAGTTTCCATTTTTGCTGTTGAAAATCTAGGCCAGACACAGTGGCTCACCCCTGTAATCCCAGCACTTTGGGAGACCTAGACGGGTGGATCCCCTGAGGTCAGGAGTTTAAGATCAGCCTGGCCAACATGGCGAAATCGTGTCTGTACCAAAAATACAAAAATTAGCCAGGCATAATGGCACGCTCCTGTAATTCTAGCTACTCGGAGGCTGAGGTGTGAGAATGGCTGCAGAGATTGTGCCACTGCACTCCAGCCTGGGCAACAGAGCAAGAACACCCAAAACAAAAAAAGAGAAGAAAAGAAAATCTGTTCATCTTATTGTTGGCTTCATAGGTGTTCTGAAATTTTCTTTCTTTCTTTTTTTTTTTTTTTTGAGACTGAGTTTCACTCTTGTCACCCAGACTAGAGTGTAATGGCGTGATCTCGGCTCACTGCAAGCTCAGCCTCATGCCTCAGCCTCCCGAGTAGCTGGGATTGCAGGCACCCGCCACCATAGCCAGCTAATTCTTGTATTGTTAGTAGAGACGGGGTTTCACCATGGTGGCCAAGCTGGTTTCAAACTCTTGACCTCGGGGGATCCACCCACCTCGGCCTCCCAAAGTGCTGAGATTACAGGTGTGAGCCACCACAGTCGGCCTCAGTGTCCTGAAATTTTCTTGCAGTGTATCTAAGGGTGGATTTCATTTACTCTATTTGGAATATATTGTGTATTCATGACTCTCATCAATTCTTGCAGATTTTCAAGCATCATCTCTTTAATTAATCATTTCTCCCTCTTCCTTTTGACTCACTTCCTAGAACTATGAATAGATATTCCTTAGACCTTATACTGTAATCTCTCCCTCTTAATTTTTCAAATATTTTTTGCCTCATTTTTCTGTTATGTATTCTGGTGTTTCTTCAGCTCTCACCTCTAATTTTGATGTCCCTGGCGTCTGAGCCTGTTTGGTGTTTGTGTTGTACGTGCTGACTCACTCCTGGACGCATTCTTCTGCGCGTGTTTGCTGCTCTTTGGCTGTGAGCTCAGGTTTGGCTGAGTCACCGTGAGAACCTGGTGGTGTTTGGTACCCGCTGCAGCCAGGGACCCAGCGGGCAGCACACTTGCCTCCTCTGCTGGGCCTGGAGCCCCAGTGCGCCTCCTGCCATACAACCTGTAGGCAGCCGACGTCGCATGCGCTCTCAGGGTGACCTCACCTTTGCTATTTTACTGTGGGATTTCCCTCTCTGAATCCAGGTCACATGGGAGCCTTGAGGAAGTCCCTTACTTCATTCAAGCCCCCCCGTGCTGACAGGAAAACCGTCTCAGGCAGGATCGGCTCTTCTGTTGGGAGGACCCTTCCGAGTATCTGGCCTGCCTTAATGTCAGAAGCAGAGATTCCCTCTGATTTTTCTTCTGTTTGTTTTTAACAGTATAAAATAGACCAAAAGGGAAAAGCGGTTTCTTCCTCCCCGTTCTCCTCTTCTGCCTCCTGCTCTTCTTCCTCTCGGGCTGGTTTTCGAGATAGAGCACGGGTCCTAGAGGAGGCGCGTGCTCGTGGTTGCTTTTATTTCGATAAATGGGGCAGAGAAAAGGAGCAGAATTAAAGTTCCCGTGAGTGGAAGGGCCCTGCTGAGGGGACGGGGAGGGGGCGACGCCCCACTGCCCCGTCAGAACCTTGGGTCGTTGTGGGGAGAGAGCCCCGCAGGACAAGCGCCTGTGCACAAGGAGTCCGTGTGCGCGGAAGATGCTGCTGCACGAGGGGTTCGTGTCAGCGCCGTTGGCACCGGGCGCCTGATGCCCGGGCCAGGTAAAGCTGCTCTGCAAGGCGGCGGCTGTGGGACCGTTCCACCCCAACCGACTATGCACCGGCGCTTTTTACCGCTCCCCTGGGCTGGTCAAGGTGGCACTTCGCTTTCAGTTCCACGGAGGGGAATCACGGAAACCAGCGTGCTGCCCTTTGGCTGCAGGGAGCGTGCCACCTTTGTCCTCGTCATCTGCGTCTCTGCTTTTGTGTTTCGAAGGCGGACGTCGTGGGCATGCGGACTTTGGAGAGAAAAAGACACCTGGGCAGACTAAGTGGGTCGCGTGGTGTCTGGAAGGCACTCCCACGGGTGAGGACGGCATCGGAGGTTCTGTCGCCTGGGAGAGCAGCTGGGGGGCCACCCAGGGGACGGGGACGAGGGCGGGACATGCCGCCTTCTGATCCCTCGTCAGCAATGTGGGCCGCAACACAGGGCAGGCTCCTGAGCCAGCCGTGCACCCCGAAAGCTTCTAGGGTGCTTTGGACTGTGGGAGCGACTCTAGTGACTCCCAGTCGGAAGGGTCCCATTTGTCGTAGTTTCCGCAGCAGGAAGAGACGGCCCTGCATGCTGTGCTGTTGGAGCCTCCCGTGCAGCCCGGGTCTCATTTATGACATTGTCACTACACGGCGGGCGTTAAGAAAAGAAAACGTATTTTAGGGTGAATCTGAGTCACGTTTCCAAGCCCAACTTTCGTTTAAAAATGCCCTTTGTCTGGCACAGCCAGAGAGCCCCTGGCACCTCCCGTCTCCCGCGGCACAGTCGTCGCCTGAGGTCCCCCCGGTACATTCCGGGGACGCAAATGAACTAATGAATTCCAAGGTGTATTTTCCTAACGCATTTGTTCTGGCGAATAAGCATAGGACTTATTTGACTTTAAATCATCGGATGAGTCTTAAAAAGCCTTTTAAAAGAGACCTCTAGGCTTGATACGCTGAGTGCGGATCGTCCATGCAACTTAAGGGAGGATTTCTTCTGCTTATTTAAAAATAATTCCAAAACATAACTGATGACTTACTTGAATTTTACTAAAGAAGATTCTTCTCATTTAGAGATATATGCTGAAATACTTGGAGATGAAATAGTGTGATACCTGAGATTTATTTCAGAGTAACTGGGTTTAGGGACTAGTGGGTATGACTGAGATAAGATGGGGCTGCACTGAGGGGGCCGGAGGGGGTGGGGGGACTGAGGACCGAGGG
>PVKP010038433.1:0-20890 GCA_004027715.1 Plecturocebus donacophilus
GACTATCAGAATAGATGTTTAAAGGACAGTCCCAACATGAAAGGACGTGTTGTACAGCTAGGAGTTCAACCCATTGAGCGGACGTTCCTTTGGTCTGAAAAGAAAAAGGTTGTTTATTCACAGTGCCAGCAGCAATACCAGAGGAAGAGCCATCCGTAAAAGCCAAACATGCATGTAACACAGGAGCTTTAACACATTTCTGAGGAAAAATAAGTGCAGCTTGGGAATAAATATGAAGTAATTTATCAGGCAGAAGATGACAATTAATTTTTCCAGGAAACTCTGCAAATGCAAATTGCCAGTTATCAGAAAACTGCCATAACCATTGTTGTTGGGGTCTTGTGTACGGAACGACAATTTCAGGAGGTTCAATTCCAAATAAAGCTAATGCCCGTACTCTGCCTTTGGCAACCAAGGTTGCTACAAGATCATAATAGGTAGAAACTACCTTTCCTCTGCTAGCTGGGAGATGAAGCCACTCAAGTATACCTTGTTGCCAAAAAACACCAGTAGGAGTGTAGGTTGTATGGAGAACACAGAAACACCAAGGAGTATGTAATTGTGCCCTAGTTAATTTTTGATCTGTAAGAGCTCTATGCACAAGCTGTAAAGCCTATTTGGCCTCCTCTGTCAATTGTCTAGGTGAAGTAGGGTTGGAAGGGCCTTTTAAGATATCGAAAAGAGGCTTTAATTGACCTGTAGTAAGTTTAAGACTGGGTCTAACCCAATTAAGGTCACCAAGAAATTTTTGAAAATCATTCAAGGAAGTTAAATGAGAGGTGCACAATTTAGGCATGTCAAAAGAAACTTGTTGAGACTCAATAACTCGGCCTAAATAATGATAAGGAGTAGTTGTTTGAAGTTTTTCTGGAGCAATAACCAAATTTGGTTGATTTAAACATTGTTGCAGATAAGCAAATGCAGCATGCAGGCGAGATTCAGAAGCTGCTGCAAGTAAAATATCATCCATATAGTGAAGAATTATTACATCTGAAAATTGCTGTCGAGAAGGAAGAATAGCTTTTGCTACAAAGTTTTGACACAAGGTGGGGCTGTTTGCCATTCCTTGGGGCAAAAACCACCCATTCATACCTGTCATATGGCTGTCCATAGTTAACTGAGGGAATATTGAAAGCAAAATGTTTACAATCTTGCGATGCCAGAGGAATGGTAAAGAAACAGTCTTTCAAACCAATAATTATCAATGACCATTTTTGAGGAATAGTCACCGGAGATGGTAGACCAAGTTGCAAAGGGCCCATGACTTCCATGGTTTCATTGACCTTAAATCTTGTAAAAGTCTTCATTTTCCTGATTTTTTCTTAATAACAAAAATAGGAGAATTCCAACGACTACGGGTAGGTCTGATATGGCCCGCCTCGAGGTGTTCCTGAACCAACTGAAGGGGCAGCTATTCTTTTCTTGAGATAAGGGCCATTGTTCTACCCATACTGGCAGGTCTGACTTCCAAGTGAGAGCATCAGCATGAGTATGGGGAGAAACAATGGCCCCTAGGTAAAATATCCTAGTCCAGATGGGTCGGTTTTTTGAGGCAGGTTTAGAGGCTCTGTAATCCCCTGTAAATACTTACCTAATTGTTTTCCAGTTTCATAGCCTTGTTTAGACATTATTTGTAAAGCCACATTGTCAGTAACCAGTTTTGCTCCCATGGCTTCTAAAACATCACGTCTCCACAGATTAAGAGGAATGCTAGGGAGAACATAAGGGCAAAAATACCCCTCATGGCCTTCTTTATCACGCCAATGAAGAAAATTGGCAGATTGTTCAGGATTGCTGCTCATACGAATTCCCTGCAAAGAAGTCATAGTAGGAGTACTCGTCCAGTGAGCTGGCCAATGCTTAGAAGCAATAATAGACACAGCAGCACCAGTATCCAATAATCCTTTAAACATTTTTTCATTAATCCACAAACACATTTCAGAGCGGGAGTTAGAGATAGATTGAACCCAATATGCTTGATTAGAGGATCCAAAATCATTTTCATTTCTGGGGGAAAAAGATAAAGTCTGTCCAACAGAAGTTAATCCTGGAATAAGCAGAAGTTGAGCTATAGGCTGATTAGGTGTTATGGTATAAATTCCTTTTAGTGCCCAAGTCGTAATTTTAATTTCTCCTGTATAATCTGAATCAATTACTCCGGGAAGAATTTGTAAGCCTTTCATAATCCAACTACTTCTACCCAATAAGAGTCTGAAGTACCCCAAGGGGAGTGGATCATATACTCCGGTGGGTGGAGCCTAAGGTCCCATTTCTGGTGTCAGTACTTGTCTGGAGGAGGAACAGAGGTCAAGTCCTGTGCTGCCTGGGGTTGCCCGAAAGAGCTGAGAAATGGATTTGGATTTGCCGTCGTGGTTTGGGGAGATTCCCGAAGAATCGGTGCCCCGAATTTGTGAGGGGGTCCGGACTGCCCCCTCTGGCCGTTTCCTGACTTGTTAATTAAAGGATTGCCCTGGGCATCTCGTTTAGAACGACATTCATTCGCCCAGTGATTGCCTCGGTGACAAGGAGGACATTCGCCGGGTTGTCATTGATTAGTTTGAGGAACAGGCTGAGAGGAATTAGGTATAGTGGCCTGACATTGTTTTGCCATATGTCCCATATTTCCACATCTGTAACATTTAAGTCTGGCCTGTCCATTATTATGATTGTCAAATTTTTGTTTAACATAAGCTGCTACAGTCATGCCAGCTTGGGCAGCAGCCATAGCAAGACCTTGTTGATACACAGGGCCAATGTCTGTGCACAAACGAATGTAGTCAACAAGGTTTCCTTTCTTTCTCCAAGGCCGTATAGCAGCCTGACAGGCAGGGTTAGCATTTTCATAGGCCAATTGTCTAACCAACAAAGTTTCTGACTCAGTATCTTGTACATGTCTCCCAAGAGCCTGAAGCAATCGAGATACAAAGTCCTGAAACAGTTCATCTGGTCCTTGTCTTATTTTAGACAATTCTTCAGTTTTTACTCCTGTAGATGGCAATGATTTCCATGCTCTTAGTGCCAGAGTATTAATTTGAGCAAAAGCTAATTCAGGCAACATAACTTGTGTAACAAGACCTGAAAATTGGCCTTTTCCACAAAGCATATCTAAAGAGACTGGAATTTGATTTTGGCTATTTTGCTCAGCCTTTTCTAATGCAAGGTCCTCATAATCTGCTCTCCAGAGCAAATAATCACCACCAAAGAGACATGCCTTAGTTAATCGTCCCCAATCACAAGGAGGAAGAGCAGAAATAGTTAAGTTTTCTAGTAGAGAAATAGTGTATGGGGCCATTGGCCCGTACTGAGCAACTGCTTTTTTTAGTTCCTTTAAGGTTTTAGGTGGAATAGAGTTATAATTCCGAACATGATTTCCTTGATTGTCAACCACTTCTACTACCAGGAAAAGAGCAGGAAATATATTATCATATTCAGAAAAACCTCTTTGTAAGGACATTAAAGCATGAGTAAGAGGAGTTATAGGAGCCGTATTTGTAGCTCTTAAAGTAAGAGCTCCGGATGTGGGAGCAGATTCCTGTACAACGGGAAAACAATGAGGATTGAGGTTAGTTATAGCCTGTAGTAGATCTTGAAACTGATGTAGAAAATCGGGAGGCAAGGTAAGAGTAATAGGACCAGGAGTCCACTGCGGAGTTGGTGTCATGTTTTCAGACTGTGAAACAATAACCTCAGTTAGCGGAACATTAAAAGCACTAGGCGCATACTCACTATGATGACTATATGAACTGCGTTCTGCAATCTCATCCTGGTCTGGAGGTACTGGAGTTGATTCAGGAGGTTTAAAATCTAAAGCAGTTTGTAGCAGATTTTGAGCTGGCTGTGGTAAGGAAGCAGTAGAGGAATAGGGCAGCATGGAAGGTTGAGACAACATGGAAAGGGCAAACGCATTTGCGTAGCTTGCTCCAAACAGAAAGTAAAACATTAGACTGAGGCAAATCCTTGTTATAAAAACAAAATTGTTCAATTTTTTTCCCCGACAATGTTCCAAGTAGGTTCATCCAACACACCACCTTCAGGTACCCAAGGACAAATCTCAAGTACTATGTGCAAAAATTCTTCTATCATTTTAAGCTTAACATCATGACCCTGAGACTTTATCAGACTGTAACAAATGTACAAATAATTTGTGCTCCTTCGACTCGAGCTGCCCCATTTTACTCCAGTTGAAATATCCTAGCAACTTGTATGTACAAAATTTATATGAAACTCAGAAACGTGAAACTTAGAAACCTTTCTCAATATTTACAACGAAAGAGAAGACAAAGAGCAAAGAAGAAAGAAAAAATGAAACTTAGCCAAACTTAACGCTGCAGCCTCACTTCTTAGCGTCACTGAAATCCCCAATGTCCAAAACCTATCATGTGTCGCCACCTATTGGGAGCACGTCTGCCAAGAGCTCTCGACCTGCAAGAGGATTCCAACCTGGATGGGGGTATGCGCGGAAGATAGAAAATGACAGAAAGCGGGGTCTGGAGGGTTGAGAAGCCTATACCTCACCAACAACTTTATTCGTGCTCAGGGTCAGTTTATGTACCTTTCTTAGATATGTGCCTACAAAGGGGAACATAAAGTCTTAAAGTAGAAAAACAAGTTACAACACCGCAGAATAAGGACAATGGAAGGGTCAGCTTACACAATCCACCAGAGCAGGTGGTCACACTATCTCATCAGAGGGTAAGTCATTTATCTTCTGGAAAAGTCAGCAAAGTCGAAACCATGTCTTTGTAGAAAACTCAATTATCATACACAATGCATCTGTGACTGCATGACCATCTAGTAATTGCCCACAAGGTTTATCTTTAACCTAAGTCTCTTTCTGTTCCTGCTTTCCCATAGCTCGACTTCCCTCAACTAGAGACACTGTGTCTGGGCTCAAGCCCTCCGTATTGTGAAGTCCAATTTACAGGGGGCCTCACACGGGAGCGTTCCCCACAAGGGGCATGGGGAAGTAGAGCATTAAGACAAAAACCTAATGCATGTGGGTCATAAAACCTAGATGACGGGTTGATAGGTGCAGCAAACCACCATGGCACATGTATACCTGTGTCACAAACCTGCACGTTCTGCACATGTATCCCAGAACTTAATAATTAAAAAAAACTTAAAGGGCACATAAATGGGTCAGCAGCAGGATAGGTAAAAGCCTCAAAGGAAAAGCAATGTCATTGGTGTCATCGTTCTGGGAGGAATAACACGTTTTGAATCTGGAACTGTCTGGAATAAATTTAGTTTCCTTATATTTACATATTTGAAGACCATGATTGAAGCAATATTTCCACAATAGCAGTAATTAGGAAATGTATAGTCTTTTTTAACAGAGGTGTATATAACCCCTCTGTTGATGTGCTCAGCAGAGGAATTTTAAGTTGTTGATAGGAGCAAATTCATTGTGATCTTCACTCCAGTATGTTCTCCAGTATGTCAAGCTCATCTCTCTCAGTGGTTCTTCACCATGGCTGCACTTAGGAATCACATGGGAAGGTTAAAAACAACAAATCAGAAAAAAAATTCCCATGCCTCATCCTCTCTCACTGGCCAATGGAAGCCATCCTGCTAGATCTTCCAATTCATTTATTAGTATTTATCTTTAGGATTAAATAAAAAAAATAATTAACAGAGGCAGGGACAGTCTTCATGGTTAACCAAGGAAGGAGGTTCCTAGTTAACTGTTGGCTCTTCTAAATCTTCCTTCTTGGTAGGATCAATTTTTCTTTCACTTTGGCAGGTGTATTAGTCTGTTTTCATACTGCTATAAAGAACTACCTGAGACTGGGTAATTTATAAAAGAAAGATATTTAATTGACTCACAATTTAGTGTGGTTGGGGAGGCCTCAGTAAACTTACAATCGTGGCAGAAGGTGAAGGGAAAGCAAGGCACCTTCTTCACAAGCCGCAGGAAGAAATGCCAAGCGAAGGGGGAAGAGCCCCTTATAAAACCATCAGATCTCCTGAGAATTCATTCACTCACCATCATAAGAACAGCGTGGGGAAATCTGCTCCCATGATTCAATTACCTCCACCTGGTCTCTCCCTTGACATGTGGGGATTATGAGGATTATGGGGATTACAATTCAAGATGAGATTTGGGTGGGGACACAAAGCCTAGCCATATCAGCAAGTTAGCTAGCTATTTCCTTAAACATTAAAAAGAGTGAGAGATTCCGAGAGGATGAGATATAGAATCAGAACATTTCTTGGAAGACGCTCCTAAGGGCATCACAAGTTAGAAATGGGCTCCTGTGGTGGTAGAGGGACACTTGGGAGTGCTAAACACCAACTTTCCAAATTCATATTTTTGCCTTGAGGGTATAAGAAATCAATGAAACAAAAACCAAGGGATAAAGGAAAAGAGAGAATATGCTGAAATTCACCCATTCATGTGTCTCTCCAGAGTGACTTTTGTAGTAGAAATCTGAAAATAATTATTTTGAGGTCAGGTATTTATTTTTGCACTTGGCTCTTTGCTAGCCCATGAAGTTATAAGAAGCTCCAAATTAGATATGCATACACATACATATAAATTACAGACATGTCCACATATACTTTCTTCTTTATGGCCAACAGCTCTTCTTAGAAATGCCTTTCTCACTTTAGCTGTATCTTCAACATTCCTTACCATAGGGCACTCTATGCCCCATATTCAGTTTTGGAAGATGAATAGCATGTATCAACATAGGAAACTGGCAATGTGGCTTTCCAAGAGTTGGTGAGGGACGAGGTCAGAGAGAAAAATCAGGAAGCCTTTCTGCCTAGATACTGACTGAGAGAGGAATATAGAAAGACAGCTGAAATCGCTCAAGTGTGCTCCCCAGCCTTCCTCTAGGTGGCATCATTTCTCACTCAGATCTGCATTATATTATCCATCAGGATTCATGGTTGTGACAGAATTAACCTTTCTCAGGGAGTCCAAGTGAAGGAAAGGATATGGAATCTTCTGTTACGTTTCAGCAGGAGTCTTTGTTTTCTCTACAAGAGGCCTCTGGCTCTCTTTGCTTGTGAACTCTTCCTTTTTACTTATGGTATGAACAATAGCTCTCTGGACCCCATATCCTGGGGTTGTGGGCTATCTTGGTTGGCCTTTGGTTTTGCTCAGAAAAGACAAACTCCAAAACCAACCGGCCTGGAGCTGCAGGGACTCAACATCCTGTTTCCAGGAGTAAGGTTGTACAAATATGTTAACTTCAGCTATTGACTTCATTCTCTCTCATAAAACTTTGGGAGTTTCTCTTTCACAAGTTTGAAAGACAGATTGAGCACTGAACTTTTCTTAGGTAGCAAAGCCATTTTTATTCTAAAGCCCTGTGAAGTTCCAATACTCCTGGATTTCCTTCATCTTAAAACATGATACTTAAATGTTTCTGGCCCTTCTTGTGTAGTATTGCTAGGTGTTATGAAGAGACAAAAAAGTTATTGTGCTATTAGCACATGATGTCAGACCATGGGGGTGAATGAGAAGCTGAATTGTGAGCTGAAGACTCTACATATGTAGAAATTTGTAAAAGACAAAGAGTCTTTCAGGATTTAGTTGCCTGAGAAGGCCTCCGGTCTGAGCCTACTGCTGACGAGGCGAGAGTGACTCTTACCAAATTCCAGATAATAACAAGGAGCTTGCATTCATTCCAAGCAGCATCATCTCTGCCCGCTATACTATGAACTTCCTGTTACTCTCGCCCCATGTAGTCCTTGAAGGCCCCATCAGCCTTCAAGGACTACATGGGGTGAGAGCAACAGTAATTTCATGGGTTACAGCTTGAGGTTCTACAACAGAGATCTCCAAGAGATTCCTCATGCACCTAAGATATTGATGGCTTCTACCTTTGGGGTGGCCAGATTTCCCTGGCAGTTTACTTTTTTTTAATCCATTTATCCCAGGGAGTCAGCATATGTTACCTATGTGCACTATATGGTAGAAACTGTGTCTCTCTCATACACTGTTATATATGTAGTGCCTGCCACTGTGCCTAGCAATAGTACGTGCTCAGAAAATATTTCATGAATGAATGAATGAGGAAGTCTAGGCCTTGAAGGATAAGTAAAATTTGGATAACCTGGAAGGGTTAACGGTTTGCAAGGGTGATGAGCGATAGGAATAGAGTCAGATATGGTCTTAGTGTGTGCCAGGCACAATTTGGAGGCAATGAGAAATTATCAGGCCCCATCATGCCTATTTAACATAATTCTGGATGAATAAAGAGCCACTGAAGCATCAGTGCCGAAGAAGAAAGTAGAAATTAAAACAAACAGGTGGTAGTTGACACAACTGGTCTTGATTTTTCTTTTAGCATCTAATTTCAAGTCAAACTATATGTGTCCACTATGGGAACAATTTTGCATATGGCCTAGGGCCTAATTCCAATAATTCCTAAATGTTCCCATACATCTTCCAGCTTAGAAGCCCTCACTGCAACTCCTTGTACCCTCGAGACAAAGGGACACTATGCTATCATCTCTCACAATGTGAGATTAGAGGAGTAAACCCTGTTGTTTCTTCCCTACCAATATTACAGGCATTGTTTTCCACATGAAGAAAGGATCCTAGTGGCTATTTCCTACTCAAAACTTATGTCAGGTGTCACATCCTTAGAGAAATGTGCCCTGAGCTCTCTGAGGTTGAGTCAAATGGTCCTCTCTGGTTCCCACTGCACCATATGTTTAATGTTAATGAAATAACCACAGCTAACATTACTGAGCATTTACCTGGAATAAATGTTCCAGGCACTATGTTCAGTACTTTACATGAATTATCTTACTGCACATGAATCCTTGCTGCAAAATCCTGTGGTAAACACAGTTCTTATTATCTCCATTTTACAATTGAGGAAACTGGAGCAAAGATAAGAAGAATGATTTTGCTCAAGGTAACACAGCTGGTAGGTGGCCAAGCCAAAATGTAAAAAGGCAGGTTTGTTTGCAGCTGGAGCTGCTGTTCTTAAGCATTATGCTCTACCTTTAACAGTACCTTTTCCACACCTTGTTGTAATGGCCTGGGTAGCGTCTGCCTTTCTCCCACCCCCAGAATGTTACCACCATCACATCAGGAACCAAATCACCAAGTCTCATCTGGATCCCAGCAAATAACGCGGGGCCTGACACAGAAACAATGGAATAGAAAACCTTCTGGATGAGGAGAAACGAAAACTCCAGGCTTCCACCAGATGGTGCTGTGGGAGTCCAAGAGAAAAGTGCTCTGGGACCTCTTCCTTTCCCACTCCATTCCCAAGAATACTCCATTCCCAAGAATACTCCAAATAGCCACATTTTTGGTTTGTTTTTTCTTTTCCAGAGAAGACTGAGTGGGTGTGAGAAACAGTTTCAAGATAATGTTTACGCAGGAATTGACATGAGTTTAACAATTTTATTTATGACCTATGTTTTGGCCTAAAAGGCAAGGTTGACTTTATTCCACTCCACCCTTTTAGATTCATGTACTTCTTTCAAAGATCTCAAAGTGGTTTTTGCACCCTTGTCAACATTACAAAGCTGGAAATAAAATCTGAATTGCTCAAAGCATTGGAGGAGGCCGTGCAGTGGAGTGAAAAGGTTTCCTTACTGCAAGGCAGGCAGTAGACTTGGCTTCTGGTGGCTCTGCCATTAACTAATGGGAGATTTCAGGCAAGTGCCTTCACCTCTCTGGACCTTCTCCAACTCTGAAATGTTTTATTTTCCCTGCTAGTTTCTATACAAAGAACAGTAGACAATAAAAAATATAACTGACTGGTTCAAATCTCAGCTTGACTACCTATGAGATAATTGACTTTGGACAAATTACTTAACCTCTCTGCAAGTTAATTTCCTCACCCGTATAATGAGAATGCTGTTGTAACTACTTTAGAGGGTTGTTGTTAAGGATTAGCTGAGAAAATGTATCTTTAACACAGTGTTTGGCACACAAACTTTCAGTAAAAGCTATTATCACATAGAGCTTACCCTCACATTTTAGCAATTTCCTAGAGCTTGGGTGTTCATTCAGCAATCACCAAAACTAGGGCAAGTTTTAAGTACTAAACCACAAACAGTCAGGCTTAGCCCATTTGTAAGTATAATGATAAATGCATTTCATGGGTGCCCTGCAAGGCTAAGAATACAATTGAAGCAGAGAGATGCACAAATAACCATAAACAATTGGAATCCTCTTACACTGTTGGCAGGATTCTAAAATGATAAAAGCCACTTTGGGAAAAGGTCTGGCAATTTCTTATAAAACTGAAGTACATCTTTCCTATGACCCAGGATTTCCACACCTATGTATTTATCCAAGAAAAAGGAAAACATATGTCCACAAAAGAAATTGTATGAGAATATTTGTAACAGCTTTATTTTTAATAGCTGGAAGTTGGAAGCAGACCAAGTGTTCCTTAGGAGGAGAATGGATAAACAAATTGTGGTAGCATCACACAGTGGAGTACCACTTGGCAATAAAAAGGAACAAACTACTGATACTTGAAACAGCATGTACCATGATTGGTGTATCATGTATGTGAATCATGCATCATTATGTATCATGTATCAGCATGATCCTCAAAAACATTAAGCTGAGTAAAAGAAATCTTATTCAAAAAAGTTCATGCCTTATGATTCCATATATATGAGCTTCTATAACAGGCAAAACTAATCAATGATTAAAAACAAAAAATGGTGGCTGCCTCTGGGGGTGATGGGAGAGGATTTCCTACGAAAGACCAAGAGAAAATGTTCTTGAAAAGTAGTCTATATCTTAGTAGGGGTTACATTGGCCAAAACTCGGAAAATATGCAAATAATGTCTATATATTTAATTGTATGCATATTTACCTCCAAAGAAAAAAGAATAATAAAGAAATATTGAGCTATAGTTAATGTTAGGTATGGAGAAAGTGCTTTGGAGTGAAGTGCATACTGATGTATGCAACTTTATGAAAAAAATAATGAAGAGACAAAGATAATGGGGGGAGGAATGGATAGGAGAGGGATGAATAAAGTCAGCATAGGAAAATATTAGTGGTAGAATCTAGATGGTTACCAGATATCCTCTGTCAAATTCTGTCAATGATGTTGCTGTACGTTTGAAATTTTACACAATTTTTTTTGGAAAAATGTAACTGAAAAGTTCCACATTTCTTACACAGTGAAACTTTTTCAAAGTTAGAAAGTTTCATTGGAGGAAGGCAGACCTCAGAGCTAGGTAAATATTTCCTGAGCATATACTATGTGCCAGGCATGGTGAGAGATACAAAGAGGAAGAACACAGCACCTGCCCTCAAGAGGTCTGTAGGGGCCATTTGATGAGCCCATCCATCACTATTATCCTACACTATGAGATTACTAAGGAGAGTGAGATTTCATCTAGTTGAGAAGGTGTATGTCATTGAAGACGTTTTGGGTAATTATTGCCGTAAGTAGGGTTGGACAGCATCTTCAAGTCAGAGCACAGAGAGCCATGAAGGGCACACTAAGGTGATCATTTGGAAGTCTAGTGGACCCATTCAAGAATTTTGAACCAAGAGTGACATCTTTAGGCATTTACTGGGAGAAAGGGGGCAGGTGCAGTAGATGCCATTGCTTTAGGGGGTTTGGCAGGCAAGGGAGCTTTTCAGGTACCTGCAATGAGCACTGGGAGTAGGTGGAAACATCTATAAAGAAAGGTTCAGAATGACCAGGGCAGCCCCAAAGCCTAAAGTGATGAGATCTTGGTTTGATCCCCTGGGAAATGGGAAGCTATTTCGTCTGTGCCTCTGTCCTACTCCTTTGCCCAATGATGTTGTGGCTCTGTAAGGCCATACTGGTTGTTCACAGTCAACATCTATTCTGATGGTTTGTTAGTCCATTCTGATTGGCCAGCATTGAAGATACACTGATGTTGAATCCATCCCTGCCCACCTCATAAGGCTGTTATAAGGTTAATTAGTATAATGTAGGTAATATGCCTGGCACATGCTAGCTACTTGATAAATGAAATCAGGGACCAAATTTGATGCTCCAGTATGTGGCCTGAATAAAGGAGGATATCAGCACAAGCCCATGAAGATCTCCAAGAAGTCTCTAAGTAAGGCATTTGAAGCTCCTGAGGCTCATTCCAACCTACAAATATTGTGATATTTATCAAACCCCAGTTAGTCTGACATGCTGTGTATATTCCCATGGAACAACTGAGAAGCCCTAGTTGGATTCAGGAACTGTCTAATTTATTCTCATCAGTCTTTTGAGAACAGACCTACTGTGGTAGCTCATGACAAACCATACCCTCAAGATAGTGCTGCTAGGAGGAGGTAGAGCAGGTTGCCACATAGCCAGGGACAGTGAGCTCAGACCACCTGGAGTCTACCTTTTTCCAAACAAGGCTTTGGATTCTAGTGCTTAGAGATTGGGACCAGAGTCTCAATTCTCTCCAAACTAGAATTCTGGCTGGTCTTCCTGCCCACTACTTACTCAGCTCCACGTCCTGGCACTCCCTATTTGTCCCCAGTTCACAAAGAAGTGTCTGTGAGAGTTATAAAAGCACAGACTGTTCACTGATGTGACTTGCTCACCGATGTATCTCTAGGACCCAGCACAGTGTTTCACACAAAGTAACATGCAATAAATATTTGTTGAATGAATGAATGAATGAATGAATGATTCTCAATCTTTAGTTGGTGCCTCATGAAGCCTTCTTTCCTTCTCTCTTTTAGAGCCCATTGTGGCTTTGCCAGCCTCCTGGACTCCGACAGTGCTTACCATCTGTGTCTGTCCTTTGGCAACTAGCCAAACTCAACTCAGTTCAATTCAATCAACTTCCGTAGAGCTGCACTGTTGGCAGGAAGCACTCACAGTTTTAAGGAATGGCGAAAGCATTTCCTATCCATGGCGCCTCAATTGTACTTTTAAAACAACCTTGGCATGGAAGAGAACCTTTCCCGAGAGTTTTTGAAAGTCTAAATACATGATTGTGAATTATTTCCCTTTGTCAACACACTTGATTACCATTTTGGAAATGAGTTCTAGGCGATGGATAAACAGATGATTATTTGATAGGTATGAGGCTGGTGGAAAATGGGGATGGAGGAGTGGTGAGGAATGAGAACCAGTGCCCATCTGGTGGATTTGCAGTTTCCTTAAGTGTGTAGGGAAAGGGTTTGGCATCTTAGCCATTCTGGGCAGGCCTGGAACTGAGATTTAAAGGGATGCCCAGCAGCCCCTCATGTGGAAAGAAAGCCAGAATCCCCTCCACCCTACACCTGTTGTTTTTTTCTTAGAGTGATGGGTCTTTTTAAAATTTATGACTATTCTCCATTTCTGTTTCCACCCACTTCTGCACATCTATCCCTCCCCACATAGCATTCTTCTGTAAATCAGTATGTTGATTTCTCTCTGGTAATGATTTCTTTTAATAAAACTATAATTAGCATTGTATGTGTTTATTAAAACATGATTTTTAATAACAAAACCTGAAAACAGAACTCTTACAATAAATGGCAAAGTTAAATAAATTATGGTAGATCCATATTCTAGAGTACTGTGTAGATAATAAAATAATGGTATGGAGAAATAGTACGTGACATGGAAAAATTTATAATACATCGTTAAGTGAAAAAGAAAGGCCATGAAATGAGAGAGAGATAGAGTCATGAGTATGCACTATTGGTAATTTTTTGTTCTTTTTCTTGTTGGTTTTTTGTGTTTTCCAAGATTTCCAAAATTTTTCTTGTTGCTTTTTTGTGTTTTCCACTGAATGCTGCAAAGTAAAGCTCAGAAGGGTACATTGTGAAGAATCTGAAAGCACAAACAGGAAGATAAGAGTAAGGCTTCTTTCAGTTAGTGAATTTTGAGGTAGGCGAAATGCACAGAGTATTGCAGAGGAACTCCAGGAAGGTGCTGTTTTTAAAATTCAAAGGGGAGAACATGGTGTCTATTGGTGGAGAGGACTTACGTTCCACCGAAGAAGACTGAACTCTATTAAAGAAACAATGAGGAACAACTCTTGGGTTTCTGAACATAGGGTTGAATTGATGGAAGTGGTGTTGCAGATTTATTCTAGCCATAGCATGATAAGTTCGGCTATAGGCAGGGAGATCTGCCAGGGATTCTCTGTTTGCATATTTGACCTGAGGTAATGAGAACATGGATTAAGCTTGTGGCAATAAAACCAGAAAGGAAGGAGCGAAGGATCCGAGACATGCTACCAAGAATCAGAGCTAGAGATTCAAATTTGGCTAAATATAAGCCAAATGGTAGGTGAAACCATGTGAAGAGATACTCTTCAAAGAAATAGGTGTCAAGAGAGAATAGCTGAGGACTGAGTATTTGGGGAGTCCAACAGTTAATGGGAAGAGGAAAGAAGAGGAGCCAGCAAAGGAGACAGAGAATGGTGGGTCAGAGAGATAAGAAGAGAAACTTGGGAATGTAATGCCATGAGAACTAATGGTAGGACACTTACAGGAAGGAGTGAGTGGTTGATGGTATTAAATTCATCCTCAAGGTCAAAGATGCAAAGGGAGCAGAGACCTCTGAATTTGACTAAGAGGTCACTGGTGAACTGACTTATAGAAAGCAGTTTTGGCAGAAAGCACTGGACTCTAGAAGGTTCAAGAGGAAGGAGAGGTGGGAAAATTGAGGTAGCTCATGAGTACCATCCACGTGACACAAGCAATGTATTAGAACTGAGAAGAAGAAGGTCAAACTTTATAATTTCAATCCTTCTACTTAACCAGTCTGAACCTCAGTTTCCTCTTTGGAAAATGAGAATCCTATTAGCTCATAAGGTTGTTGAAATTAGAAAACGAGTTTAAATTATTATTTTTATGTTAGAGTAATGGGGCTTCTTCCTCCTTTCCTCTCAAAAAAAAAAAAATCCCTAGCTATTTCTAGGTATGTTTTAACACAGCAGTCCCCAACTGTTTTGGCACCAGAGACTGATTTTGTGGAAGACAATCTTTCCATGGACTTTGGGGAGGGATGGATATTTTCGGGATGAAACTGTTTCACTTCAGATCATCAGGCATTAGATTCTCATAAAGAGCATGCAACCTAGATGCCTGGCATGCGCAGTTCACCATACGGTTTGAGCTCCTCTGAGAATCTAATGCCACCACTGATCTGACAGCAGGTGGAGCTCAGGTGATAATGCTTGTTTGCCCTCTGCTCACCTCCTGCTGTGCCGCTCGGTCCTAACAGACCAGGATCCAGCAGCCTGGGAGGTTGGGGACTCCTGTTATAACAGATAAGAGGAGTCTTTTAGCTCAACAGTCATATCACTAGGTTAGTACTGCTTTGAAAATTCTCTAGCTATGTCCTCTGGCATTCGTACTGCCAAGTCGCTTTAACAATTCTTTCCGGAGCCCCTCTGAGGTGAGAATATTGAGACAAGGTGATTAGAAGGGAGCCAGTGTCAGGGTCATGTGGAATGCCTCTGAAGCCTGTTTAGAGGCTGTGAGGCAAGGCTGTATTTGAGATCCTGGATACAGTTTGGTGCCAACCTTGCCTGAACACACAGGAGGCTACAGCCCCCGGGTGGATGGTGGGCTGAAGAACGGTTGGGGAAGAGGCAATGGAAAAGCTTCCTTTTTAAACCCATGGCACTTATAGATTGAATGGTACCTGGACTGAACAGTTTTGAACAGGCAGCATTATTTTCAAGGTGTGCATAAGGTCACATACTTTTCTTTCTTTTGCTCTCATTTGGCAACTATGGACAGCCAGACCTAGCCAGCAGTACCTCATTTTCTCTACCCCACTGTCTAGAAACCAACCCTTTTCCTTTGCAAAGCTCAGTCTGTTTCCAGTTTAATATATCTGGCCTGATCTTTATCTTGGTGTCTTGTTTTCCCCTAAAAAAAACAAAACAAAACAAACAAAAAACAACAAAAAAAGATAGCCTTTGAGAAAATAATGGCTGCCCCAAAAGCCATTAGGGCCTAGACCTGTTATCAAGTCTTAGAGAGGCACATAGTTGCGTTCTGGCCTAGCTGGGAGTAGGGTGAGCATATTCTCTAGAGCTGGCACTTTTCAGATCCTGAGACATCTACAGAGTGTAGTCAAAGGGCCTTTTTCAGTGTGCATGCTACTCTTATTGGAAGATGTTGGTTTCACTTCTGGGAAGATGGCTTACCTGAGGGAAACAGGGTCCCATTATGAATAGTATATTCATATGCTAAGATGTGTGGACCTTTCAAAAAGTGTCATAGAACATCACAGCAGGGGTGCATCCAAGAGGGCTGTTATATCACCAGAAACCATTTTGGATAATCAGGGAGTTCTACTTCTGCCTTGGCCTTCTAGCAAGTGCCTGAGCATTCAGTCACCAAATTCAGCCTGTGCATCTTCTGAATAAGATGCTCTTCTCCCACAGGGTGGGAGGGGGGCGGGAAAGGGGGCGGGGTAAAAGGAAAGGAATGAGGACTGGAAAGGTAGGCCAGGTCCTTGTATATGGGAGTAACTTCCATAAGATGTGGACAAGGGGGTCTCCGCTGCGGAAAGGCATCTGCCGTCTCCCTTGAGCGCCCCAAGGCAGAGCCGCCTTAGGGGGCAAATGCTGTATCTGGGCCAAAGCGTGGCCTGCAGGGCAGGTGGCCAGAACTTGGAAGGAATTCTCTTCCGCAGCCCAGGGTCCAGGCTTGGCCCCAGCAAGCTGCCCTGCCAGCCTCTGCTGCCTGGGGCCTCACGCATTCCGAGCACCCGCCCCCTCCACCCGTCTCCCGGTCTCGCCCCCACTCTTGTCCCCTTCTCCTCCCCCAACCAGCTGTCCCCTTTCCCTGGAGCAGCGAGACAGCCAGAGCCTGGGAAGAGGCGGCCGCGGGCCGGAGGGGGCGTGGTGGGGAAGGGGAGGAGGGGCGGGAGTGAGGGAATAAGGAGGCCCCGCGGTCGGCGCCCCCAGCCACTGCGCGCCCGCCGGAGAGCTGGGTGGCACCCCATCGGCACCGCTAAGTCTTGCCCGCCCGCCCAGGGGAAAGGTCAGCAGCGTCCTGGAGCCGCCGGGTCACTCCCCGAAAGCCATGAACTGCAGCGAGAGCCAGCGGCTGCGAACCCTTCTGAGCCGCCTGTTGCTCGAGCTGCACCATCGGGGTAACGCCAGCGGCCTGGGCGCTGGCCCCGGCCCCAGCATGGGCATGGGGGTCGTGCCTGACCCTTTCGTGGGCCGCGAGGTGACCAGCGCCAAGGGCGACGACGCCTATCTCTACATCCTGCTCATCATGATCTTCTACGCCTGCTTGGCCGGAGGCCTCATCCTGGCTTACACTCGCTCCCGTAAGCTCGTCGAGGCCAAGGACGAGCCGTCCCAGGCTTGCGCCGAGCACGAATGGGCCCTGGGAGGCGCCCCATCCGCCGATGCCGAGACTGCCGCGGGCTCCCTGGCTGAGGGCCGCCACCAGCTTGCCCCAGGGGGGCTGCCTGCCCTCGCCCAGGGCGCTGAGCGGGTCTAGAACCAAAGCCACAGGTTACTGGTTCGCGCCCTCCTCAACTCGCTCATCCCTGGGCGTGGCTTCCGCCTTCCAGCCCGCACTCTCTTCGAGGATTTGCCTCACCTGAGGCCCAGATAATGGTGAGAGGCCGGGAGACCTTGTCTGGAAGGCTCTGGAAGGAGAAGCACCACCTTACTCATTCCTGGCCAGTTTCTCCCTCTTCAGCCCCGCGCCTCCACCCCCACCCCGCACCCCCAACTGCACTAAACTGCCTCTGCTCTCTTGTCTTCAGACAGCCTGACAGCACGCTCCAGCCCTCTGGGAACTGAATCCAACACGTCCAACACTTGGCATTGAACTGAAGCAATGCATTCTATCAGAACTCTGGGCCGTCTAACTGGCAGCTGCTCCAGGGACTGCCAGGGACTGCTCACTGCAGAGCCAAAGTGCTTGCCAGGCCGACTGCAGCAGCTCCAGCTTCCAGTTGCCTTAGGGACAGAGACAAAGAAAATGAAGAGACCTCAGATATCTTTTCCCTCTCTCTCTGTTTCAGCAGGGAGCTAGCAGGACACTAGGACCAGTCTGTGGGATAGAATGGACTTAATGGGGGATGGGTGGGGGACGACTGTTCAACGGGGAGGGAAAAGACCTATGACTCCAACTGGATGGTTTTCTTGCTTCCCCAGTTTTCATCCCAGTGGTAACTTGCCTGATTTTTGGTAGCTCTGCCATCTTCTGCTGAGGGTTACCTTTACTTACTGGATCACCCCAATACTTCCAAATGCCTCTCTATATTGATTCAGTTGTTATTGCAGTGTCTGCTTCACCCATGAAACTTGAGGCTCAGAAGTGCCCTGTTCTGTAACCCTGGGAAATGTCAGAGGCAGGTAATAAAGGTTGTTTAAACAGTAACGCAAGACTCTTCTCTCAAAGATTCCAGCCTTAAGACCTAGTACCATATGGAGAAGGAATCCTTTTTCTTTTGCTTTTGGAAATGATGTTTGGATTTGGGGGTTGGGGTGGTTGTGATATTTATATCTATATATCCACTTTCAATTTGATATGTGTGATTGTGGGTGAAGAAAATGTTTATATAGCTAAATGGGTTGTATTTTCAAGTGTTTCAAAAGTTATACCTACTTTATTACTTAACATTCCTATTTTCTTAATTCTGAAGCACTTTCAAATATCACAATGCAGTTTTTCAGAATGCACTTAAAAAGAAACCTTTCAGGCCAATCACTTTTAGCTATTATCAAATCTAATTTTTAGAAGCCACCTTAATAACTGTTTTTTGTTTTACTTTTTTTTGAGACAGAGTCTCACTCAGTCACCCAGGCTGGAGTACAGTGGCACAGTTAAGACTCACTGACGGCTCTGCCTCCTGGGTTCAAGCGATTCTTGTGCCTCAGACTTCCAAGTAGCCTGCTGAGTAGCTGGGATTACAGATGTGCACCACCATGCTCAGCTAATTTTTGTATTTTTAGTAGAGACGGGGTTTTACCATGTTGGCCAGGAGGGTCTCAAATTCCTGATCTCAAATGATCTGCCTGCTTCGGCCTCCCATAGTGCTGGAATTACAGGCGTGAGCCACTGCGCCCAGCCTATAACTTTTTAAAAGTGGCTTGTTAAAAGACAAAGAAGCCACCAAACAGTGCAAATTTGAAGTCAAAGAGAAAATGCTTGAACTGAGCAATCTTAACCAATGATGGGTAAAGTTAGAGGTGTGTGTTGTATTGATTTGTTCTCCTTGTCTCAAGAAGGTTGTCAAAAACTTTCCTGCTTACAGCTGAAATACTTATATCTGATGATGGCTGTTTGGGCTTCATCAACCACACATAAAACCACCTCTTAGAAGTAAGCCAATTTGCTTAAATATAGCTGGGTTATCTGATAATGATAGTAGCACAAAAATATTACCAGTTACTTAAATGCATTGATAACACACAAACCTCATTCAAAGCATTGGGTCTGACCTTCCAGTCCGTCTAGCATTTTATTGAAACTACTAATAAGTTAAATGAACTTACCTTTATTTCCAGGATTCACTCCTTGAAGCTATACTGGCCTTGCCCCATTGGCTCCTCTCCAGTCCTCGTTCCAGCCATAAAGTCACCCTTGGAAGTGGGGGCCAGGGATTGGGCAGCAGTCCAAGACGATGACAGAAAGAGAAGGGAAGCTGTGAGAGCCATTTCAGTCAGGCAGGGAGGCCTGGGGAGGGTGTGGAGGGAGGGGACAATATGCAGCAATTCTGAGGACATGTGACGGGACAGTCTTCAGTCCTGTGTTCTAAGTCAAACAATGTCACTCCTTTATTTGGCATAATGGGGACTCAGGGTTATTATTATTAATTTTTTAAATTGAGACTGAGTCTTGCTCGGTTGCCTGAGGTGCAGTGGCACCATCTCTGCTCGCTGCAACCTCTGCCCAGGTGCAAGTGATCCTCTTGCCCCGGCCTCCTGAGTAGCAGGAACTGCGGGCTGTTCCACCACGCCTGGCTAATTTTTCTTTTTTTTTGGTATTTTTAGTAGAGATGGGGTTTCACCATGTTGGCCAGGCTGGTCTCGAACTTCTGACGTCAAGTGATCTGCCCATTTCAGCCTCCCAAAGTGTTGGTATTACAGGCATGAGCTGCCACACCCAGTCGCAAAGTTATTTTGATAATGAAGCATAATCACTGCTTCGGGTGTTGAAATTTTGTAAACACATTTGTACCATTTCCCCATAGATATTTAAAAGAATATATTTCCAAGATAAAGGAAGCTGGGAGCAGTTGGGACAGTGCCCATAAGACATATTAATGTGCCAGTGGTGGAAAAAAAATCCTATGGAAAATATTCCTGTTTTTAAAAACATTTTATCCTTTTTATGACGACATAGGGTACCCATGAAGAACACGTAGTGAGAGTAGCTATGGATGCCTCCTGGTGAGAAAAGTGAAATGGGTTGAGAAGAATGATTTGCTTCCCAGTCGCTTTTTAAAAATACTTTCAGACTTTCAACTGTGTCCCAGATAACGAAGTTTTTCAGAAGTCTGAACACTCAACTTGCTACCAGACAGTGGGAGTGTTAACAGCATCGAAGTGATCACATTGTGGTTAGCAAAAGATAGGGAGAAGAAAGAAAAACTAGGTGCTTGGCCAACCCCCAGTTTTGATAATGTATCCCTAATAGCAATAGCTGACTATACAAATTGGGAAAATGTTAGCCTTGTTCTGAATGTGATTTTAAAGATGTTAAACATTCTAATAAATGAGAATGATTCTTTTTTCACTCCACCAAGCAGTCTATTTCTCCTCTCTGCACAACCAGGTCCTGTTTCAGTTCAGTTTCAGATCTTCACTTCAAAATAATAATGAAGCAAAAGACCCTTGCTTCCTTACTTGTAACTTGAGGCTTTCTACAAAGATGAACTAGGGGGTGTTTTGAGTTTCAGTGTCTGGAAGTGCTCATCGACAGTGCAAAAAGAAATGAAAGCTTTTCTTCTATTATAGACACAATTCTGTATTGTCGATTTTA
>PVKP010038434.1:0-20888 GCA_004027715.1 Plecturocebus donacophilus
ACAGTGGGGGGTAGGGAGTTGCGGGGAGATAGCATGGGGAGAAATGCCAGATATAGGTGAAGGGGAGGAAGGCAACAAATTACACTGCCACGTGTGTATCTATGCAACAATATTGTATGTTCTTCACATGTACCCCAAAACCTAAAATGCAATAAAAAAAAAGGAAAGAAAAAAACAAAGAAAGAACAAAAGAAAACAAAAAAGAAATTTGAACTTGACTATAAGGAGGATAATTGGATTATGTAAATTACTTCCACAAGTAATAGTTGAATTTTAAGAGAGGAGAGCATCCTTGGAGATGCTAGGCAATCATAGAAGGAGCAATCATGGGTTATGTATCTATGACGCTCTTTCATTGTGTCTGGTTCTGGGTTAGGTTCAGGGGATAATATACTGGAAATCGATGGAACTCTTGCCCCAGGAATATTACGTGAGAAACAAGACATTTTTGGGACAGATCTTGACACCAGCCAACATTGCTTAACAATGCTTTGTGGCAAACACTGTTCTTGGGACTTGACATAAACTACATCCTTGAATGCTCATGACTCCTCTATGAGATTATACCATTGTTATCTTAGTCCTGCAGGTGATGACACTGTGGCATAGAGGAATTAACTATTACCCCGATATCAGACAGCTAATATGTGGTAAAGCTGAGATTCAAAGAATGGCCACATGACTCATGAGCTAAGGCTAAAATGCCAACAAGGGGTCAATGCACAGGACACTGGGAAAAGGAAGGGCACTGGAAGTCACTCTGTAGATAGCCTCCCTCTCCATCCTGCCACTATGGCCACCTCACACTGCAGTCAAACTGGACTGCAGACAGCTTCATATCTCTAGGCCTTTGCACTTGCTGTCGCAATTGCCTGAGTGGTCCTTTCCTTCCTTCTACCCATATTTTATCAGACCAAACTCCATTACTTCTGAAATTGTATTGTTTCTCACATGACCCTCCTTTGGATGAGTTAGAAAGCCCCTGCTCTGGGACCTCATTCTCAGTAACCTTGAAGAAAACAAGGGCAGGGAGGCTCATCATCTTACAAAGTCCACACAGTAAGCAAATGGTTAGCCTGGGATTTAAACCAAATTTTTCAACACCAAAATTGTTTCGTCTAAATCGGAGAGGGCATATGTTTGGTATAGGGATCTACACTTATTACTGAGAGTTTATGACATTTGTGATGGTTAACTTTGTGTGCCAATCATGCTGGACCATGGAATGCCCAGATATCAGGCTAAACATTATTTCTTGATGTGTTGTGTGGTGTTTCCAGAAAAGGTTAACATTTGAATTGGTGGACCAAGTAAAGCAGATCTTCACCAACATGGGTGGGTATCATCTAATCCACTGAGGGCCTGAATAGAACAAAAAGGTGAAGGAAGGTTGAATTCTATCTCTGCTTGAACTGAGATATCAGTTTTCTCCTGCACTAGGACTGGGAATTATATTATTTATGCTCCTGGTTCTTAGGCTTTGAACTTAAACTGGAATTTTCCTGTTTCTCCAGTGTGCGGATGGCAGATTTTAGGACTTCTCACTGTCCATAATTACATAAACCACTTCCTTAAAACAAATCTTGTCTTCCCCCTGCTTCAATATATAAGTTCTGTTTCTCTGGAGAGCCCTGACTAATAATACAACATCCTTTACTGCTGCATCTGTATAAGACCAGAATCTTTCTCAACACTATGTGACTACAGCCACAATCAACCTATCAGAGCTGATAGTCAAGTCAAGAACCATTTACTTATCATGCTGCTTCTGTTAATGATGGCTTCCTTCCTAACAATGGTTTTCTCTTCTATCCCCAGTACCCCATCCCTCCCATATCTCTTAGTGCTGCCAAATTTGTCATGCAAATGGCATCTTCAACCTGTCAGCAAGAGCCAGTCTTGCCACTGAAGGTGCTATGGTTCATCCAGGTGCAATGCAACATATTCTTCTTTGGGAGTATTCAACGGCAAGCACCTTGGAGGCTCTGCCCAGGCCACTATGGGCTGAAGCAAAGAATGTTAGGCATCTATCAGCTGGGTATCTGACTGAAAAGACATGATGGTGGAGGGCAAATGCCAGATGGTGGGAGGAATAGTGAACATTAGGAAGACAAAAGGGGTCAGGAAATAGGACAAGACTTTATTGGCTACAATTGACTGTATTCTTTTATTTTTTTGGAGATGAAGTCTTGCTCTGTTTCCCAGGCTGGAGTGCAGTGACATCATCTTGGCTCACTGGAACCTCCGCCTCCTGGGTTCAAGCGATTCTTCTGCCTCAGCCTCCAGAGTAGCTGGGACTACACAGGCTCATGCCACCACGCCTGGCTAATTTTTGTATTTTTAGTAGAGATGAAGTTTCACCATGTTGGCCAGGCTGGTCTCAAACTCCTGACCTCAGGTGATCCACCTGCCTCGGCCTCCCAAAGTTCTGGGATTACAGGTGTGAGCCACCGTGCCATGCCACATTCCATAAGGTTTCTGTCACTTGCTAAACTTTTCCTTGATTGAAAATAGTTCTCAACTTCTCCATCTTCACAGCACTCAGTCCAGTGTTGGCCCTTAGCAGTTGTCGACATTTTTTTTTGCATGAATTAATATTATTTCCTGACTCTGTGATTACTAGAGTGGGTATGTTTGTTTCCCAAGAGAATTGCCAAATGGCAGTGGAGTTTAAGAGGATGGAAACAGCATTTCCAATACGCAGGAGATATGGGTCATGCCGAGACTGCATGTCTAGCACTGCCCCTGGAATTCCTTCAGCACCAGACTGCATCGGAAGACAGATGAAGCAGGGGCAAAGATGACCTGTGTTGATAATGGTGATAATAACTTGCAAGGCTGGAGCTAGATCTTCCTAAGTGGAAGGGAAGGAAATAGACTAGATTGAGCACCAGCTACGTACCAGGTGATAAAACATTTTGATGCTTATTTTCCTGGTTGATTCTTTTTTTCAGTTTTAATTTTTATTGTACATTGACAATTTATAATTGTATATATTTACGGGGTACAAAATGATATTATAATTTATCAATACAATGTGAAATAATTAAATCAAGCTAGGTAACATATCCATCACCTCGAATACTTTAAGATTTCTTATGATGAGAACATTTGAAATTTACACTTAGTAATTTTGAAACGTAGAAAACTCCATTATTAGCTGTACTAACCATATTGTGCAATAAATCTCAAAGAAAAATATTCTTCCCATCCAACTGATAGTTCATACCCTTTAAGCTATCTATGATTATCTCGTTTTTACACTTGAGGACATTAGGTATGTATGTATTTAGAGTTAACAGGCAAAGAGCAAACAAGGTGGCAGCCAGATGATTGACAAGAAGCTTGCTGTATGACAGTAGAGGCAAGGAAGAGAGTGGACAGAACCCAGAGGATCTTTAGGGGTACAGCTTGTGCTACCATCATGCCTAGTAGAAGACACTGCAAAACCATCCAAGCAGTACAGCCAAGCTTTTCAACATGTTACAAAGTTGAATAACAGGGTAATTGTGGAAAAATATATTTTCCCAAAATGATCATTTTGTCACTCTCACACAAAGATGTGGCATCTATTTCCTCTCCTGTTGAACTTCAGTGGCCTGTGACCCCTGCAACTGAGAGAGTACCCAGGAGATGATGCTAAGTGACTTCTTAAACTAGACCATCAAAAGGGTACAGTTTCTTCTTCGTTCTTTCCCTCTTTTTCTTGGAGTGCTCACCCTGAAATCAGCCAAGTTATGAGGAAGCTCAGGCCACATGAAGAGAACATGTGATTGTTGCAATCAACAGCCCTAGCACAGGTCTCAGATGGCAGCCAATATTTACTAGCAGAAATGTGATTGAGTGATCCTTCAGATGATCCTGACCTCCTGCCTTTAAGCAACCCCAGTAAAATCTAAGAGGAGCAGAGTTAGCTATTCCTAAAAAGTACTGCCCAAATGCCATATTTGATAGCATTGTCACTGTTTTAATCCACTACATTTGGTGTGATGGTTAATGTTGAGTGTCAACTTGGTTGGATTGAAGCATGCAAAGTATTGTTCCTGGGTGTGTCTGTAAGGGTGTTACCAAGGGAGATTAACGTTTGAGTTACTGTGAATGGAGTGGGAAAGGCAGACCCACCCTCAATATGGGTGGGCACAATCGAATCAGCTACCAGTGTTGCCAGAATAAAAGCAGATAAAAGAACGTGGAAAGTCTAGACTGGTTTAGTCTTCAGGCCTACATCCTTCTCCCATGCTGGATGCTTCCTGCCTTCAAGGATCAGACTCCAAATTCTTCAGCTTTGGGACTTGGACTGGCTTCTTTGCTCCTCAGCTTGCAGACGGCCTATTGTGGGACCTCACCTTGTGATCATGTGAGTCAATACTCCTTAATAAACTCCCATTTATATATACATCTATTCTATTAGTTCTGTCCCTCTAGAGAACCCTGACTAATATATTTGGGATTATTTATTATGCAGCCGTGTTAACTGCAGTAGGAACTAATACTTGTGTTTATGTTCTTTATTGTAAATTTAGTTAATCCACTCCATTTATTTCTACTCCCTAGCCCTTTCACCAGTCCCCTTCACTACTACGTAGGCTGTGTTGGAAGTAATTAAATTTGTTACTTAGTTCATAAGTTGGAGAATAATAAAGTGGCCTGGAACAGCACTAGAATTGGAATGGGCATCACCTGAATGTCTTGGAGTAATAGCCATTTTTGCTGAAAAGTTGTGCCATGCTAAGTGGAAGTGTTATTGAACTTATATACATATACACAACTTGTGTATATGAGAAGGTGAGCAGATGTAGATTTCAGGCAGCCAGGCAGTGGACTGTAGTGGACATCTGTGGGGTTTGTTTGCTCAATATCTATACCCGTACCCCCTTCTTTAATGCAGTCTTAGTGGGACAGTCAATTGAAGTGCTAGAATTCCTCTGGCCAAAAGGAGGGCCAGTGACACAATTGAGGACAAGCAGACTCTCTTCCTTGAAATTTGAATCTTCATTAAAGTAACTTGAGAACTGAAAATGGCTGTAATTGATTCATGCCATCAACCTAGATTTTGATCCTGTGAGCTCTCCCATGGCCTTGCAGTATGTTTGTTTTTGTTTTTTTTTTTTCTTGCTTTATATAGCCAGAAGTAGTTTTTGTTGTTTGAAATCAAAGGCCCTAGCTGAAGTCTTGTTTTAGAAAGACTGCCTATGGCATGGACGTGGAGGCTGGGTTGGAGGCTGAGAGGCTGGGCCCAAGACTGTGTATGTAGAGGCTGTTGAACTTAACTAAGTGCACAAGTAAGGAAAGGCAAGACCTGAACTGTGGCAGTGGCTACCAGGGCAGAGGGAAAAGACTGAGTCAATGAGGTAGAATCCAGAAGATAAGGGAGCTCCTTGGGGGTTGCAGGGGGGAATAAGGTGAGAAAGAGGGGGTTGTCCAGGTTGGTTTCCAGGCTCCTTGCTGCTTGATGCATTGCAAATGTCAGTCAACATCACAGAGGACCCATTAGAAAGGGTTCCTGTCCCAAGATTAGGGGCTCATCAATGGGAGAAGCTGTGCTCAGATTCTTTATAAGGCATTCAAACAGAAGAAGTCTAGAAGTGAGAAATCTGGGCTAACCATAGGAGCAGAGGGCTCTTGTTAGCAAGTGAATAGAGACTGAGGCCTGAAAGTGGGCAAGATCACCTAGGAGGGAGGAAAGGGTAAGAGAAAGGAACAGGACTTAAGACCAGGAGGAAAGGTTTCAAGATGTTTGACTAGGGACATGCCAGTTCTCCTCAGAAAGAAGATCAAAGTGACTGTGAATGGACAACTTTTGAATGAAAAATGGAGGGAAGAGAGCCAGGATCTTTAGAAGCACCCATGGGAAGAAGCTGGAGCTCAGAAAAAGAAAGCAGCAAGAGTCTGGCTGAGATCCATCCCTGAGGATCTCAGAGCCCTGTGGGCAGGGTAAGTCGGAGTGGTTCTCTGCTCCCCTCAACCCTCTGGCAATCTGCTGACTGTCAAAGCCTCTCTCTGCCAAAGTCCCACTTCTGTGTAGTGCCACTGCACCACTAGACTACCCACAAACATACTCTTACCCTTAGTAAACCAACAAGTATCTGAGACAAGTCTCAATCAGCTTAGAAGTTAATTTTGCCAAGGTTAAGGATGCGGCTGGGAGAGAGGTCTGTGCCTTTTTCCAAAGGGCTTCAGTATTTAAAGGGGAAAAGCAGGCTGGAGGAAGAGCAACATCCCTATGCTGCTCTCCCTCCCCCAATCCCAATATACACTGTTTCCCAGTGAATGGTGGTTCTTCTCATAGGAGTCCCTGTGAGCATGCACTAAAATAAAGTGTTTTCGCGTTTTTCTGGTGGCCCCACCGTAGCTGAAAGTGAACCTTCACTCACTGAGGCTTTCTAGAAGGGCAGGACTCAAGTTCCCACCCTACACAGAGCAGTAGCGCCCTGGCAACAGAGGTCAGACTGTGAAGTTGCCTGTCCTGGACTGGGGGAAGAGGCTCTGCCCCACTCCTATTATAGTGGTAGCCATTAGAGAGCGTGATCTAAGATCCACAGCTGCACTGTGACAGAAACCAAAGGAGAAAGCCTTTGTAAATAGAAGGTCAGGAGTTCCACAACTGGGGCTTAATAGGGAAGTGAATAGCGTTTCTCCTGGCCCAGGACAAGGAGCTGGTGCACATCTTCCCCCATGTTCCTTCTCCCCCATCCCAGACTTTCAGCACACCCCGACACAATTTCTTTCTGCCATCCGTGTCAGGGCAGGTGCATCCACTGGGCACCATGCTGGCCGTTACTCTTTTGCTCCCTCTACTGGACTGCATCCTGAACTGCACCACCAAACAAAAATACATGGCTGCAATAAGCAGAATCTGAGAATGCTTCTACACAGAACCTAACCACATCAAACGAGCCCATACGGAGCCTTGGCCCCGAGAAAGCACCCGGAAATGAAGCCAATCAATCACACAGAACATATACCACAGTCATACACTCAATGGAAAAAAAAGAATTAAAAAACTAAAAGGCCCCATTCAAATGATAGCAAATTTGGAAATAAGAAGCAACAGCTCCCTCAAATAAGAAGGAATCAGTGTAAGAACTCCGACAGTAAAACATCCGGTTTTGAGACCTTCAAAGGCTCACACTAGCTCGCTAGCAATGAATCCTAACCAGAATGAAATGTCTGAAATGACAGTTAAATAATTCAAAATATGGATTGCAAAAATACTCAGTGAGATCCAAGAGAAAGTTGAAATCCAATACCAAGAAACCAGAAAAATGATCCAGGATATCAAAGACCATGAATGCATAAAAAGCAGTAGATAAAATTCAACATCCTTTCGTAAAAACTCAAACCAGTAACTGAAGAAATAAACCTTAAAATAGTAAGAGCCGTCTATGATAAACCAACATTATACTGAACCGACAGAAGTGAGAAGCATTCCCCCTAAGAACTGGAACAAGACGAGGATATCCACTCTCACCACTCCTATCCAAAACTGTACTGGAAACCCAAGCCACAGCAATCAGACAAGAGAAAGAAATTAAAGGCATCCAAATTGGAAAAGAGGAAGTTGAAAGATCTCTGCTGTTGATATGATTCTATACCTTAAAATCTCTAAAGATTCCTCCAAAAGACTTTTAGACCTGATAAATGACTTCAGTAAAGTTTCAGGATGCAAAGTCAATGTACAAAAAATCAGTGGTATTTCCATATGCCAGTAACATTCAACCTGAGAAACAAATCAAGAATGCAATAGCCTCCTCTCCCCACCAAAAATATACCCAGAAATACATCTAACCAAGGAGGTGAAAGAAGAACTATAAAACAAGAACTATTAAACACCAATAAAGGAAATCATAGGTGACACAAACTAATGGAGAAATATTCCATACTCATGGATTGGAAGAATCAATATCATTAAAATGCCTCTATTACCCAAAGCAATCTTCAGATTCAATGTAATTCTTAGCAAACTGCCAACATCAGTTATCACAGAATTTGAAAAAAAAAATCTATTCTAAAATTCACGTGAAATCAACAAGTCCAAATAGTCAAAGTAATCCTAAGCAAAAAGAACAGAGTGGCAGCATCACATTACTTGACTTCAAACTATACTAGAAGGCTATAGTAACCCAAACAGCGTGGTACTGGTACAAAAATAGACACATAGATCAATGGAATAGAATAGAGAACCCAGAAATGAAGCCACACACTTACATCCAACTGATTTTCGACAAAGTTGACCAAAATAAACACTGGGAAAGGATGCCCTATTCAGTAAATAGTACTGGGATAACTAGCCATATGTACAAGATTGAAACTGGACCTCTTCCTTTCACCATATGCAAAAATTAACTCAAGATGGAATAAAGACTTAAATGTAAGGTTTCAACCTATAAAAATCCTAGAAGAAAACCTAGGAAAATTTCTTCTGGACATTGGTCTAGGCAAAGAATTTATGACTAAGATTTCAAAAGCAAATGGAACAAAACAAAAAATTGTTACGAGGCAGTTAAATGAAAGAGCTTCTGCACAGCAAAATAAACTATCAACAGAGTAAACAGACAACTTACAGAATAGGAGAAAATTTTTGCAAACTATGCATCTGACAAAGGAAATATATCCGGAATCTGTAAGGAACTAAAATCAGTAAGAAAAAGACAAATAGCACCATTAAAACGTGGGCAGAGGACATAGACAGATACTCCTGAAAAGAAGACATACAAGTAGCCAAAAGACATGCAAAACTTTTCAACATCACTAATCATCAGAGAATTATAAATTAAAACCACAATGAGATGCGATCTCACACCAGTCCGAATGGTTATAATAAAAAAGCCAAAAAATAATAAATGTTGATGAGAATGTACAGGAAAAGGAATGCTTATATACTGTTGGTGGGAATGTAAATTCGTGTAGCCACTATGAAAAATAGTATGGAGATTTCTCAAAAACTAAAAATAGAATTACCATATTATTCAGCATTCTCACTACTGGGCATTTATACAAATGAAATCAAATCAATACATCAAAAAGATACCTGCACCTGTATGTTTATTGAAGTATTATTTACAATAGCCAAGATACGGAACTAATGTAAGTGTTTATTAATGGACAAATTGACAAAGAATATATGGTACTTATTCACAATAAAATACTGTTCTCCTAAAAGGACATATGCATTCAGCTTGATGTGTTATGTCTTTCTCTTTGCTCCTTTGTGTGTCTGTTTCAGCGTCATCTCCCACACATGACCACGTATGTCTTCTATATCTTGGTTGGGCTTACAGAGAATAATCATTCTGTAGAAACTTAGCTGTGCAGCACTTTGTGGATGAATTCTGGAACTGTTTTCCAGGTGAACACTACCTAACTAGTTAGCGTTCCATGAATTCTGTTTACATTGCTTACATTGTTCCATGAGTTCTGTTTTGAATTCTTATTTTACATTTTAAATTTTTGAAATATTAAGTGATTTTTTTCCCCAAAGTATGGTAATATGAGTTTGCTCCATTGTAAAAGAGATACTTGTTACCAACTTTTATGACAGGAGGGAGATTTGTTAATTAAAATTCTTTGATGCCTTCTAAGGACAGCTGGTGGGTTCCGTGGGAGGATACAAATAGGAGGTTAAGACTGACTCAAAGTGCCATCATTGTGAAACTGGATGCAGATGGCATCTGGAGACAAGAGGCTGTGCAGGGTCCCAGGGAGGTAAGAGAAGCAGGTGGGGTGAGAGGAGATGTCCACAGGATTAGGAGGGAGATGGAGTATCAGATAACAGAGACGAACTTTAGGAAAATGCTGTGTTCTGCATGTGGAGGCTTTATTCACTCTTCTATCGTACTTCCTCTGTCAGGCAGTGTACTGAGAGCTTTATGCATTGATTACAACAGTCAATCATCTTCACAACCCCATCAGGCAGTTACTATTATTTCTTTCCTTTTACAGATGAGGAAACTGACTCACAGACCTTAGGAGTCATGATAATGTTTCTAAAGTGAAACAAAATGGTGGAGAATTTGGAGAGAGAAAAGACATGTGACTTCCTCTAGAGGAATAACTTTAAAGAAAGGATAGAAAATTTTCTAAAGGAGTTATTTTTGTTTAACTACCTGATTGAGGTATGACTGACAAACTCACCAACTTGAAGGAAGTTTTGAAGTATGGCCAGGGAGTGGGTGATGGCCACACTCTTACCCATGCATCCTCAAAGGGCCCCAAGTTGACCTCAGTGTGCAAGTTATTTCTTTTTAATTCCACAATAAAATGCATGTATTACACAGAACTTGGGCTCCACTTTATTCTATCTTCCAGAGCTTTCTTATCCTCCTCTCCTCTTATAACTTAAGTAAGGGAGGCTGGTCAGGGGAAAATTCCCTGGAGAGACAGAAATGTCCCTGACCTCCAAAATTAAGGTTTTCTTCCTGCCTGACATTTTGTCTATTGGAGTAAGCCCTCTCCCTGGACACTGCTCAGGTCTTCCTGCCAACTGACCTTTGGCCCCAGCAATTAGACAAACATGCACAGACATCTCTGAACCCCAGTGATTAACAAAGCTTAAGTTCAAGATGGGCCATCTCTCCCCACTGACACTTTTTCCTATCTAAAAATAACCTGCATTTTTAACCAAAGTAACACATGATCATTTGGTAAAATTTTAAGCATATAGAATTAATGAAGGCATTAAGATGAACTTTCAATACCTTCTACCTGAGATAACAAAGTTAACATTAAAACAGCAATGTATGTACCAGGCACCAGTGTTGGACAAACTTGAGGTACATTCTTTCAGTTAATCCTCACAGAAAAACAGCAAAGTGGGTCATTTGATCATACATGTTCTTGCCACTTTGTCAAGCTCTTTTAGTAATGAAAATGGATCTCCATGGTGGCTCCTCTTGTGGTAATCTAGGGGAAGCCTACAGTGCATGGTGGTTGAAGGCATGGGCTCTGGAAGGAAATGGTCTGGGAACAATTCTGGACTCCATCATACATCAGATTGTGACCCTTGGCAAGTGATAGAGCCTCTGTGACTTAGGACTGTCTTGTGTGACATCAGGTGAGGATATATGCTATGGATAGAGCTCTTGTTTGGGGATTCAATGTTTTTGTAGGCATAAAGCACCAAGAACAGAGCCTGCTTTGAGTTCAAGTACATTTGGACATAACCCCATCTAAGTCAAAGAGTATCCGTTACAGGAATATTATCAGCAACTTTATCCCAATAAACCTGTCAGTCCTTACATGCCTCTGAGTGCTTCTAGAAAGAAAGCAATTTTTGGGATGGAGGGATGGACGTGTTCCTTCTGAGCCAGGGATTTGCCCTATTTTGACCTCGAGTGAGGAAGAAGACTGGGCAGCTGAAGCGGTCTTTTTGTCTAAAGCTGTGGGGAAGAGAGGGTTGAGTGTGATGCCCTTTTGCTACATCTCGTGGACTCCTCCACAAGGCTGGCTCAGCCTAATCTTTCTTCTCTGCCTTTGCGGACAAACTGCTGAGTTGTACGTCACTCAAGTAAGCTTCCTGATGGAGGAGTCTAGGGTGCTGCTGTTGGTCTATAGCTCCCCCTTGGCACATGTCCAAGCAGTCTGAGAAGTGTTGTGACAGACATCAAATGTTCCATTCTTTTGATTGATGGCGTGCCTTGGAAGGCAATGCAGACATAGCTGCTTCTTCATCTTTTCTCTACATTTCCTAATGCAGCTTGAGAGAGAGAGAGACAGAGAGACAGAGACAGAGAGAGAGAGAGGATCTCCCTTTTCTCACACAAGTTATTTCATGAAAAGAATCCAGCGCCAGTTGGTATATATAGGAGTCAATTAAAAGTACATATTCTAATTTCTTTAAAAAATAGTATTTTCTTATTAAGCCTCCCGTTCTCTGCCTCTCTTCCATATACCATCTCTCTTACATTTAACTGATAGCAAATGAATGTTCTCTCCTTGATGAGAACCTGGGAAGAGGCATGGCAGGCAGTAAGGAAGGGGCCTTGAATCTGGGAATGCTACTGGCTGATGACTGTAGCCCTGAGGTCTGGAAAGTACCTGGCAGAGGTGTCCAGTGAGGAGCATGCCCTTCACTCTGTGCCACAGCTTTTTACCTAGTCCATGGACGTCATGGGAAGGAATGGGTGAGGGTGTGCATTCCAACAAAACTTAATTTTATAGGAGAAAATGGGCCTAGTAAATCAGAGTGTGATGAAAGCACTAGATACTAACATTCTAAATCTCTAGTCTCTAGAGTCCAGTTGTGAAACCAAAAATCATCAGGCGTCCAGCCTTTTTTTTAAACCATGTTCATGAGGGCAATTTCTCTACCTGCTTGAGGGTATATAAGCAAATGCTTATTTACTGTGGCTAGAAAGCATGCATACTTGTAATGACTCTGGGACTTTCTCTGAAAATATTTTCTAAATTTGAAAAGAAAATGGCATGTTGGAACCTGAGACAGGAAGATTGCTTGAGACAGGAGGAACACAGGAGTTCAATAGCAGGCTGGGCGACATAGTAAGACCTTAACCTTTAAAAAATTAAAATAAAATTTCAGCTTACCTTTTGGACACAAAGTGTTCATATATAGCTATTCTTTTAAGTACATTTTCCAAATCACAGTATTCTACTTTTAGAGTGAAATATGAATAGACATGTAAGGACAAGATCCAAATCTAGAGGAAGAGGACATGATAGAGAGATTTCTCAGACAGCTGGGCCTATGATTGTGCATGCTTTGAGATATCATGTTTTCTATTTGCAGAAATTAATTTTTGTGATCCTGTTGTTGAACTAATATAGATACACTTCTAAAAGTCTTTCATACTGATAATGGGTGACACTGGAATCTCATAAAACAAGCATTGATCCAGGAGAATTACATTCTGGTGTTGCCTGAATGACTGCTGTTAGTTTACTGGGAGTATGCCCAATGACTTCTTCTTGTGCTTATTAACAGATTGCTTATATCCATGCCAGTATAGATTAAAATACCTTCAAAAGACCTAGTGGTAACTTTTCTTGCTATCTTTACTCCTCCTTTGTGGGAGGAGTAACTTTGTTAAGATTATCAACATAGAATAACATTGGGAAAATGTCATTGAACTTATTTATGATTAGATATAGATATGTGTTGTGTATATTTTTATTATTGGCATATATATTTTATTGTAAATTGTGAATTTATAATATATATTTATATGGTATAAAGTGATGTTATGATTTATGAATAAAATGTGAAATTATTAAGTGAATTAACATATCCATCACTTCAAATACTTACCCAAAATGGTGCTGAGAATATTTGAAATTAACTCACCCACTTTGAAATGTACAATACACCTTTATTTACTATATTTACCATGCTGTGCAATAGATATCAAAAAACTTATCTTTCCATCTATCGAAGATTTTGTGCTCTTTGACCATCACCTCTTCATTCCCCCAACCCTTGCAGACTCTGTAACCACCATTCTACTCTCTGCTTATGTGAGTTCCATTGTTTTAGATTCCACATATAAATGAGATCATGCAATATTTGTCTTTCTGTGTCTGACATATTTCACTTAGTGTAATGTTCTCCAGTTCTATCCATGTTGTTGCAAATGACATAATTTTTTTTCTTTTTTAAGGCTGAATAATATTCCATTGGGTATATATGCCATATTTTATTTATCCACTTATCTGTTCATGGACACTTAGGTTGATTCCATAACTTGTCTATGGTGAATGGTGCAGCAGTGAACATGGCAGTGAAGACATCTCTTCAACAAACTGATTTCGAATTTTTGGGGCAAATATCAAGAAGGAGGATTGCTGGTTCATACGGTTTATCAACTTTTAGTTTGTTGAAGAAATTCCTACTGTTTTCTGTAATGACTGTACTAATTTATATTCTTGTCATCAATGTACAATGGTTCCCATTTTACCACATCCTTGCCAGAATTTGTCATCTTTTTGATAATAGCCATCCTGACATGTGTGAGATAATATCTCATTGTAGTTTGAATTTGCATTTTACTAATGATGAGTGATATTAAGCATTTTTAATATATAACTGTTGGTCATTTGTATGTCTTCTTTTGAGAAATGTCTATTCAACTTTCTTGCCCATTTTTAAGATTTTTTTCTTGATATTTAATTGTTGAAATTCCTAATATATTTTGAATATTAACCCCTTATTGTATGTATGGTTTTCAAATATTTTCTCCCAATCAGTAGGTTGTTTTTCTATACTCTTGTTTCCTTTGCTGTGCAGAAGATTTTTAATTTTATGTAATCTCATTTATCTCTTTTTACTTTTGTTGCCTACACTTTTGCAATTAAATGCAAAGACTCATGGCTTAGACCATATTTTGTAGTTTTTCCACTGGGTTTTCTTCTAGTAGTTTTGCAGTTTCAGGTCTTACATTTTTAATCCACTCTGAGCTGACTTTTGTATCTCATGTGAGGTAAGGGTCCAGTTTCACATTTATCTGCATGTGGATATCCAGTTTTCACACCATTTGTTGAAGAAACTATCCTTTCCTTATTGTGTATTTTTGGCAACTTTGTTAAAAAAAATCAACTGACTGTACATGTATAAGTTCAGTTCTGGGCTGTCTATTCTGCTCTGCTGGTCAATGTATCTGTTTTTTTTTTTTTTGCCAGTGCAATACTATTTTATTTACTATAGCTTTGTAATATAGTTTGAAATCAGGTACAGTGATGCCTCCAGCTTTGTTCTTTTTGCTAATGATTGCCTTGGCCGTCTAGTGTTTTTAGTGGTTCCCTGTGAATTTTAGGATTTTTTTCTATTTCCTTGAATAAAACCGTTGAAATTTTGGTAGGGATTGCATTGACTCTGTGGGTCACCTTGGGTAGTATACACATTTTAACAATATTAATTCTTGTAATCCATGAATTACGGATGTCTTTCCATGGTTTGTGTCTTTTTCAATTGTTTTCATCAGTGATTTTATAGTTTTCACTGTACAGGTCTCTCACCTCATTGGTTAAACTTATTTCTAAGTATTTTTTGTTGTTGTTGCTATTGTAAACAAGATTGTTCTCATTTTCTTTTTCAGATAGTTAATGGTTCGTGTATAGAAATGCTACTGATTTTTGCATGTTGACTTTGTATCCCACAACTTTACAGTGTATTCATTTATTCTAACAGATTTTGGTAGCATCTTTAAGGTTTACTATATATAAGATTATGTCATGAGCAAATGATGACAATTTATCTTCTCCTTTTTCAATTTGGATTCTTTCTTTGTCTTTCTCCTATGTAATTACGCGGTAGAGGCCTTCCACTACTATGTTGAATACAAGTGGCTAGAGTAGGCATCCTTATCTTCTTCCAGATCTTAGGGGAAAGATTTTTCACCATGGAATATAATGTTTGCCATGGACCTCTTCTCTATGGCCTTCCTTGTGCTGATGTACATTCCTTCTACACATAATTTGATGAGAGTTCTTATGAAAAAATGTCGAATTTTGCCAAATTATTTTATGCTTCTCATAATGTGGTGATATAGTTTTTATCCTTCATTCTGTTATGTGATATGAAATATCACATTTACTGATTTGCATATGTTTAACCATCCTTCAAGCCCAGGGATAAATCTCACTTGATCACAGTGGATGATCTTTTAATATGTTGCAGAATTTGGTTTGCTACTATTTTCTTGAGGATTTTTGCATCTTTGTTAGTTAATTACTTTTCTTGTAATGTCCTTGTCTAGCTATGGTATTAGAGTAGTGCTGGTCTCATAAAAACAGTTTGAAAATATTTCCTTTTGTTTCTTGGAGGAGTTTGAGAAATATTGGTATTCATTCTTCAAATGTTTGCTAGAATTCAACAGTGAAGTCATCAGTTCCTGTGCTTTTCTTTGATGAGAGGAATTTTTAGGCCTGATTAATCTTTACTTATTGTGTTGTTCAGATTTTCTATTTCTTCATGATTCAGTCTTTGTAAGTTACATGTATCTAGGAATTTATTCATTTCTTATCAGCTGCAATGTCACTTTTATTTTTGATTTATTTGAGTTGTCTCACTTTTTTTCTTTGGTAGTTTATCTAAAGTTTTGTTGGTTTTGTTTTTCTTTTCAAAAAGCCAGCACTTAGTTTCACTGATTTTTTGTATTGCTTTTTAGTTTGCATTTCGTTTATTTCTGCTCTGATCTTTGCTATATCTTTTGTTCTGCTAACTTTGGGCTTAATTTGCTCTTTTTTCTTGAAAAGTAATATAAAGTTATTTTTGGGACCTTTCCTCTTTTTGATGTAGGCATTTATTACTATCAACTTTCCTCTTAGAACTGCTTTTGTTGTATTTTATAAACATTGGTGATATGTTGCACTTTTATTTTTGTTTTTCCCAAATATTTTTTAAATTCACCTTTTGATTTCTTTGTGGATCCATTGGTTATTCAAGAGCATGGTGTTTAATTTCCATGTATGTAAGTTTTCTGGAATTCCTACTTTTATTGAATTGCAGTTTCATACCACTGCGGTCAGAAAAGACACTTGATAAGATTTCAATCATCTAAAATTTGCTAAGTCTTGTTTTGTGTCCTAATGTGATCAATCATGGAGAATGTTTCAAGTTCAGTTGAGAAGAATGTTTATTCTTTTGTTGGATGAAATGGTCCATATATATGTGTTGGGTCCATTTGTTCTAAAGTGTTGTTCATGTCCCATGTTTCCTGATTAATTTTCTGTCTGGATAATTTGTCCACTGTTGAAAGTGGGATATTGAAGTCTTTAGCCTGTGATTATGGAAGGTCTAGCTGGTGATGGGTAGGCAGAGCTTGTTGTAAGATCCCTAGTTGGCTGATTGCTGCACTGTCTTTGCTCTGATGTTGGGTGGGGCTGCTGTCTAGGTTCTGTTGTCTGATGACACCACTGGTGAGACTATTGTTAGGTGGAGCTGCTGGCTAGGTACTACAGTACCTTCTGGTCAGGTTGGTCACAGGATGTAGTTCCTGGCTGAGCGGTTCTACTTTTTGGGATGAGGAGTTGAGCAAGGCTGCAAGCTGGGCTCTGAGGTGAGGGAGAGTTGCTGCTCAAGATGGATGGGACCAGAAGATATGCTTCTATGAAATGCATGATTCAGGATTACCTCCCTGTTCTGGAAAAGCTGTGGAGTAGGGTTTTGGCTGAGTTGTACAGGTCTTTGACCTTCTAGATCAAGTAGGTCTATCCCCTGCATTTCTCTGAAATGTGCAGAGGTGGGGGTCTTTCTGCTTGAGTGGACATTTTGGTTGATTGAAGACTTGTGAGTCAAGCAGATCTAGTCTACACACATCTCCAAAGATGGTCAGAGGTGGGCATCTCCTTGCTTGGGTGAGTCATTGGAGTGGGCTTTGAGGCCAGGCATGGAAATTAGCCATCTAGGGATTTATGCTATGTTGGCCTTCCCACTGTGCTTCTGAAAGTGACCAACTCAACTTTGTAGGTGGCTGATGTCTCCAATCATGTGCAACAGGTAGCAGGAACACAGAAGTACCACCAAGATACATGTGTTGGTCACCATAACCTCTGCCTCCTTTCTTTCTTTCTATCTGACCCTGACCACCTAGGCCCATTACCCTTGGCATTTTCCATGAGGTGAGACTAGAGTAGGGAAGCATCTAAGAATGCTAGGAAAGCTGAATGACTGCCTCTGGTTCTCTTTTCCCCTTGTAGCAACCATACACTCATAAATCTTCTCCATATGGAATTGTGTCAACTTAGAGGAGGTAGAAGGGTGGGGCAGTTGAAGCGAGGCCATTCTTCTTACCTCTTTAAATTGATTTTCTTTTTTTTAAAATTGGGTTTTCATTCAGTTCTGAGGATCACACAGTTGTCTTGGGCTTGATTACAGTTATTGGGGTTTTCAATAAAGGTGTTCTTGTTTGTGAATAGTTGCTACTAAGTGTGAGTAAGATGCCCATGCTAAGCCTGCTCCTTGTTCCTCCCAGTCTTCTAAGACGACTGTGGACACTATAATATAATCACACCCAACTGTGTGAAATGTTATGTATAAATTTCCAACTTGTACATATAGAGTTCAAGTTCAAATATAATAGCCGTGCTTATTGAATAATTTAGTGTCTTACATATGTGTTTTCCAAATTTCTCATGATTAATTACACAAGCTTCTGAATTTAAAAGAAGCACTTGATGTATAGGGAGGAAATTACCTTGGATTAGTCTTTTAATGCACTCTACATTTTTTTCATTCTACATTCCTTACCCATTCTTTCAGAATATTTAGATTAAAAGATTCTTTTTTTGAGACAGAGTCTTGCTCTGTCGCCAGGCTGGAGTGCAGTGGCACAATCTTGGCTCACTGCAACCTCCGTCTCCTGGGTTCAAGCGATTCTTCTGCCTCAGCCTCCCGAGTAGCTGCAACCACAGGCACGTGCCACCACACCCGGCTAATTTTTGTATTTTTAGTAGAGTTGGGATTTCACCATGTTGGCCAGATGGCCTGGATCTCTTGACCTCGTGATCCGCCCATCTCAGCCTCCCAAAGTGCTGGGATTACAGGCGTGAGCCACTGATTGTTTTTAAACTACTTTCAGGAACCTATTAAACATGGCTAAATGTATTCATAGGAAGATCGTAGCTTTAAATCGTTATTAAAAAGATAACAAATTACATTAGCATCCAACACAAACATAAGAAAAGAGTAACAAAATAAACCTAAGGGAAAAGGAGTGAGGTATTTAATAAAAAAAAAAAAAAACAGGTTATAAATCATTAGTAAAAGAAGAAACAGTGCCAGAGAAAGAGGGGAGCAGCCAAAATGGCCGAATAGAAACAGCTCCGTTCTGCAGCTTCCACTGAAAAGGATGAAAACTCATCCACCCATGCCACCTAGAGCCTTGGGTCCCAAGCACAAAGCTGTGGAGGCCCATGGTGGAGTCTCAGGTGGGTGGCTAAGTGAGAAGGCACTGAGACACAGGAGTATTTGCATACTTCAGCTCTGGGACCTTCCACAGGGTAGGCGATTTTGTCCAGTCCTTTGGGGAGGGAGCTGAAGCAAGGGAGCTAAGCGGCCTCATTCCCATGGAACACCACAAACTAAAACCCATTGGCTTGGAATCTTCTCTGGCCAGCCTCAGTCCTGTAGAGACTGCCTAAGAGGACCGAATTTGGCAGCGGGGGGAGTAGGGGAGGGACGATACCATCACTGAAGCATCAGTAGATGCTTTCTCCTGCTGCCTATGCCAGTGAGATGGGGCAGTCTGGACCCAGTGCAGTTCCCTACGGTGCAGCATAGCTGCTGGATCAGTTCGTGATTCGTACGTATTCCTTAGAAAAATGTATATTCAGATATTCTGCCCCTTTAAAATTGAATTATTTTGTTTTTTTTTGTTTGGTTTGGTATTTTGCTATTGAGTTGTTTGAGTTTCTTATATATCCTGCTTATTAATCTCTTGTCAAATGAATAATTTGCAAATATTTTTCCCCATTCTATAGGTTGTCTCCCCACTTGGTTGATTGTTTTCTTTGCTGTGCAGCAAGTTTTTAGTTTGATTTAACCCCATTTATCTATTTTTGCTTTTGTTGCCTGTGTATTTGAGATCCCACACAAAAAAATCCTTGCCCAGACCCATGTCATAGAGTATTTCCTCAACATTTTCTTCTACTAGTTCTATAGTTTCAATTTGTACATTTAAATCTTTAATCCATTTTGAGTTGATTTTTATATGGTGAAAGATTGGGATATAGTTTCATCTTCATATGGATATCCAGTTTTCCCAGGACCATTTACTTAAGAGACTATTCTTTCCCCAATATATGTTCTTGGAACTGTTTTAGAAAATGGGATGGCTATAAGTTCATGGATTCATTTCTGGGTTCTCTCTTCTGTTCCATTGGTCTATATGTCTAGTTTTATGTCAGAACCACGCTTATTTGTTTACTATAGCTTTGTAGTGTATTACTATATTTTTGTAGTATATATATTTGTATACTATATCTTTGTAGTACACTATATCTCTGTAGTATCAAGTAGTGTGATGCCTCTAACTTTTTTCTTTTTGCTCAGGATTGCTTTAGCTCTTTACAATCTTTGATTAAATTGATTACTAGGGTTTTCATATTTTTAGCTATTGTAAATGGAATTGATTTAATTATTTCTTTTTTAGATCTACTGCTGTTAGAGTGATTGTTTCGTGTTCATTTTGTATCCTACTTACTGAATTCATTTATCAGTCAGTTATAAGACGTTTTTGGTGAAAGTTTTTAGGTTTTTCTAAATATAAGATCATGTCATCTGCAAATAAGGATAGTTTGACTTCCTTCTTTCCAACTTGGGTGCCCTTTCCTTCTTTTACCTAATTATTCTAAGACTTCCAGAACTATGTTGAATAAATGCTGAAAGTGGGAACCCTTGTCTTGTTTCAGATTTTAGTGGAAAGGCTTCCAATTATTCCCAGTTCTGTATGATATTAGCTATGGATTTGTCATATATAATCTGTATCGTTTTGAGGTATGTTCCTTCTACACCCAGCTTGAGACTTTTTATCATGAAGAGATGTTGAATTTTATTGAATGCTTTTTCAGTATCGATTGAAATAACCATGTGGTTTTTGGCCTCGATTCTTTTGATGTGATATATCACATTTATTGGTTTGTGTTTGTTGAATCCTTCTTACATTCCTATGATTAATCCGACTTGATCATGGTGAATTATCTTTTTTTTTTTTTTTTAAAGCCTTGATTATAGTTTATTAATTCCCATTATCTAAAATAGTTATTATTATTTTTTATTACATTTTAGGTTTTGGGGTACATGTGAAGAACATACAATATTGTTGCATAGGTACACACGTGGCAGTGTAATTTGTTGCCTTCCTCCCCTTCACCTATATCTGGCATTTCTCCCCATGCTATCTCCCCATACCTCCCCACCCCCCACTGTCCCTCCCCCC